>CAUYRH010065468.1:0-41813 GCA_963574655.1 Perodicticus potto | reverse complement strand
CCAAACAACGATGGCTGCAACCACACCTTTTGGGGGCAAAACACGATTGTAAGAGGGACTTTACCCAACAAATGCAACCAGTGTAACATGGTTTCTTGTACCCTCAATGAATCCCCAACAATTAAAAAATAATAATAATAATAAAAAAATTAAGGAGAATTAAAAATTCAGTTTATTAGTCATGCTAGTCACATTTCAGGTGCTGAAAAGCTCCACGTGACTAGTGGCCACCATGCTGGACAGTGCAGCTGTCAGATACTTCCTTCACTAGCAAAAGTCCTGTTGTCCTGTTGGGCTGTGCCGGAAAGGTGCCTTCCTGTGGGCAGACATGTGGAGTACATTAGCTACCAACAACAACAAAAGCTACTCAAAGAATGTACACAATTATTATTTAATAAAAAAAAAAAGAGTAGTATGATGTGCGGTCATACAGTTAAGGAAAAAAAAAAGAAAATAGAAACGATCTGGCTAAGAGTATTTTCCAGTCGAACTATCCCCAAAGTCACATTTGAATAATTGACAAACTGCAAATGGAAATCTCTCACATGGTAATCTTTGAAGCTAGAGAAAGCCCTCCATGAAAGAGAAAAAAGAAACTAGATTGAAAAAACACTTCCAGCTAAGGGCAGAATGAGCAGAGAATCTGAAAAATTAAGCTTCTGAATTCCCTCTGAAAGTCCAGAGAAATTACCTTTTGAAAATTCTTTAAAAAAAAAAATCAGGAACTTCACTAGAAAAAGATTAAAAGGTATAAATGCATTCCAGACTGCAGCAAGAGATAAAACAGTCATCCTTCTCAAAGAAGGATTGCTAATAAAAGCCTGTGCAGTTGGGAGTGGGGGCTGGCAAGCTGCCCACACGTGGCCTGGGGTGTGTTGCCATTGGCAGCTCCAGTTCCGGCCAACCCTGGTGTGGTGGTTGGGTGAGAGGCTGAGTCCCACCAAGTTCCTACAGAAGCAAATACTAAGACAGCGTGAGACATCTAAGAGATCGATTAAGGGAAGCTCCAGGGAAGGATGGAGGGCAGTGGGAACAGGAGACAGGGAGCGCCTCAGGCCACCGGGGGTCTGACCCTGTGAAAGGAGAGAGGAAAGGTCAGGGTAGGGAGAGCTTCAGATGACAGTGCAGACCTGGGAACATGTTGGCCAGGCCACTGGGCATCCCTGAGCAAAGGGTGCCTGTCGGAGAATCCCACATTGGTGGGAGTTGCCCAGACTAGGACCTGTGCTGGTTGGTCACAGGCTAGGAGCGGCTGAAGGAGAGTGCGAAAGTTACTGTTAGGGGTGTGTGGGCTCTGGAAAAAAAATTGCCTCTAAGTTTCAGACTGCCAAGAAATAATGACAGAGACGAACACAGGATAGAGTCATCAAGGTAGAAAAGCTTGGAGCCAGGCACGGAGAGCAGGCTGTGGAAAGAGACCAAACCTATGATGAATATAGGAATGGATTTCAAATCAAAAGGAAAAAAAGTAGTTAACAAGGTGACCCTCGCTCTTGAAAAGAGCCAAGATGTAATACTGAAGATAAGTTAGGGTCCCAGGCACAAATGAGAGAATGTAATGTACCTGGGGGACCAGTCAGTCACTACTATTCCATTAAGAGGAATGGAAAGTCATTGTTCTCTCAGTTTGACAATTACAGAAATATAAGATATTTTGAAAACCTTAAAGTAACCACTGACTACTAAAAACGGGCTGGGCATGGTGGCTCTCATCTCTAAACCCAGCACTTTTGAAGGCTGATCAAGAATGGCAAGAACTTTTTGGACTGGTTGTTTTAAAAAAAATTCACAGGATACAGCCAAAACTATTTTCAGGGATAAATAACTGCTTTATTTTATTTTTTAAAGAAAATTAAGTAGATGAATTAGGCATTGAACTTAATCACTTAGAAAAAAAAGAATAAAAAAAAGTCTTAGGGAAATCAGCAAAAAACTTATAAAAATAAAAGAAGAAATAAATGAGATAGAAAAGAGGAAATATCAGAATCAATACATTTAATTGGTGAGAAATTAAGGATGGAAACAGTAAACTAAATGCATCTATATCTTTTATTTTTTATTTTTTTTAAAGGCAGCTTTATTTTATTATTTTTTTTTTTTTGAGACAGAGCCTCAAGCTGTCACCCTGGATAGAGTGCTGTAGCATCACAGCTCACAGCAACCTCCAATTCCTGGGCTCAAGCGAGTCTCCTGCCTCCGCCTCCCAAGTAGCTGGTACTACAGGCGCCCGCCACAACGCCTGGCCATTTTTTGGTTGCAGCCGTCATTGTTGTTTGGCAGGCCCGGGCTGGATTCGAACCCGCCAGCTCAGGTGTACGTGGCTGGCGCCTTAGCCCATTGAGCCACAGGCGCTGAGCCAATGCATCTATATCTTTAACAACTGTGATCAAGAAAAAAAAGACTCAAATGCTCACAACTAGAAAGAAGAAAGGTGTTAAGCTTAGCTGGAGAGGACAGCAAAAATTCCAACTTCCTTATCACTTGTACGCTGAACTGTTTAAAAGCTTAATTGTTGTTTGGGAAACAAAACACATATTTTAGCACAATCGTTAACAAGAGTTGACACAAGAAGCAAACTGATTACACCATAACGATAAAAGAAACTGAGAATGTTATTGAAGAATTACTCTTGAAACAAGCTCGAGCTTACTTCAAACTTTCAAGGAACAGGTAACTCCTATATTCTATAAATATTTTAGAACACGAGATCATATTAATGAATTTCTACTATTAAACTAACTTACCCAAATAGCAAAATGTGGCAAGTATAGCACAAAAGAGAAGAAACTATTGAGCACATATTCTTATGAATACATGTACAAGCATCCTAATTCAAATATCAGGAAGAATTCAGTATGTTCAAAATACAAATCATCATGACCAAATCAGATTTATTAATACTATAGAAATGTAAGATAGTTTCAGTGTTAGGAAGTTTATTAATATTGTATATCACATCATTAAAACAAAAGTGAAAAGTCATCTGAGTGTATCAATAGAAGGAATAGAAGCTTCTTCTTACACATGGTAAAGAGGAAGTTGCTCACACCACTGGCAACTATGTATTTAACGGTAAAATAACAAAGACATTCTTGTTGAAATCAATGATACCCCAAAATCCCACACAATGTACAAGATTTTTAACAGAAATGAGAATAAAGGAGGAAGGCTTAAGACTACCAGTGAACAATTTGGAGGGAAAAACCAACTTAGGATTCTCATCTAATACCACATCTTGAAAGAAATTTCAAATTCATTATGGAATAAATTTCAAAGAAATCAAACCGTAAAAAACTAGATGAATATTCATTATATAGACAACCTATAAAACCGCTGCAAGGAAAAGCTCTTTGTCAACTTAGAATGACTGAAAAGCAAAAGAGACATCACGTCACCCGTAGCTCAGTGGGTAGGGCGCCAGTCACATACACCAACGCTCACGGGTTCGAGCCCAGCCTGGGCCTACTAAACAACAGTGACAACTGCAACCAAAAATAGCTGGGCATTTTGGTGGGTGTCTATAGTCCCAGCCACTTGGGAGGCTGAGGCAAGAGAATCACTTAAGCCCAAGAGTTTAAGGTTACTGTGAGCTGTGATGCCACTCTACCAACAGTGACATAGTAAGACTCTGTCTCAAAAAAAAAAAAAAAAAGAAAAAGAAAGAAAAGAAAAGTAAAAGAAACAGAAAATAAATAGGACTGAAATAAATAGGTTTGACTGTAAAAAAAAAATCAAAAATTTATTTTTGTTAAAAATCTTAACATCAAATAATGTACTGGAAGAAACAAAATGCAAATATATACTAGGTAAATGATTCCTTTTGTGCAAGGTGTATGTAAAAACGAATAACATCAAGATAAGCAAGCAAAGGAGAAAGGCAGTTTCCGGAAGAGAACTGATAAAGAGATACGCTTTTTGCTTATCTAATTCAACTGAAAAGCAGGCAAGCATCTTATAAACAGTCTGCTGATATGTGCTGGTGAGTGTACAAACTAGTACACAAATCTTTGGGATTTGATAACTTGTAAGTCATAAAAATTGTATTGGTCTTTCATCTAGTGATTCTGAGAACTTATCTTAAATAAATTATGCAAAAGAGAAAAAATTGTGTACAGAAATATGTCTGCTTTGGCACTTTTTTTTCTTCTAACAGCAAAAAGTACACACACTTTTAAATACAAACAAGAGGTTAATTTCACTATGGTAAATGTACTCAATGGAAAATTTTTCTGTCTTACTGTTATGTTTATGCTGACTGTGTTAAGTAAAAAACCCACAAACTATAGAACTATATATTCAGACTGTGGCTAAAAAAAAAAAGAAAAACCCCACGCACAGAGAAAAAAAAAAACCTAGAAAAAAATTTCCATATACCAAACAGGGGTTGCATTCTAGCAGTTAGATGGTGAGTGATGTTTAAATTTTTTTTTCCTTATATCTCTTTTTTGATGTATTTTTCTAATTAATTAAAGATAATAATAAAACAACTTAAGATCTTTTCTTAAAGGTTATATTAAATGCTGGGGGCGGGGAAAGGAGACCAATAAGAACAGCTTTTGATTTCCCCTTACATATCGGAGAAGGAAAGTGTGGTCTAGGTGTGTGTTTGAGACACCGCAGGGTATGAGTTTTACACAAAATTAAAAGAAATGCATTAAACTAACCAAAGCCCAGCTGATGAGGCAGAATCTTGCCAGGACAGAGATGAACATTGCAAGCTGTAGCATCTGAGAAACTTGGGAAGTGTGAAGTGACAGAAGTAGAATTAAGAAAGAAAGCAGATCCCACCAGAAAACAGTAACCGGAACTTGATTTGTGATTTTTAAAAATTAATAAAAAAAAAAAGTTCCATCATCCATAGGACAGCCTCACATCATAAAAACTGGTGGTAACATACGGGGTAAAGAATCATAAAAGGGTCTCAGATGCCAGCTCACCCATAAAGAGAAGGTGAAGGTAAGGAAAGAGATTTAAAATTTAATTTCCTCCAAATTTGTTGAGTTATTAGTAGAAACAAGTATAGAACTCAAAACTTAAATATTTCCCAAATTGGATATTTAGGTTAAATTACCTTATCTCTTTTAAAGGGACAAAAGAAAAAGAAAATTCACAATAGAATGTGAAAATGAAAAAAACCACAATGTTTCAATATAGAAGGCAACGCCTCGAAGGTTTATACGAGTATTCTAAACAATTGTTAGTCCTCCAAATTAATCTATTAAAACCAATCATCCATTAACAAAAACCAGAATCCAATTATCTTGTACAGACAACAAAGGGTATAGACAAAATAAAATGATAACATAATCTCTGGTTTATCAGGCACGTAGTCTGTTAGAAATGAAGGGAAGGTAACAAAGCAAACTTTTTTAGTAGAAAGAATTGAGAAAGTAACACAAATCCTTCACAATGGTGAAAGTTTCAACAAAAAATAAAAACATAAAAGGCTCAATTTATGTTCCAATGAGCATAGCAAAGAAGTACATAATGGGAACGTGCCTAAAATGCAAAAGAAACAAGGGGAAATGGAAATAATCTCCCCTGTTTGAGTATTATCGATCAATTAGACAGAGAAATTAAAGCTCTAAACAGTCTAATTAATAAAGTAGCCTTGCAAATCAGGAAGGAGAACTAAATTGTAAATCAAGGAAATATACTCTCTTTAGAAGACTAGAAGGGTCTTTCACAAAATTTATCCCATTCCTGAGTCAAGGCAAGTCCTCAAAGACAAAGGAGATTTTAGGCTCCTTGTTCTCAGACCACCAGGAAAACGGCTATTCGTTGGTTCTAACCACTTAGCTGCAGCGCCATGGTATGAATAATATGTATTGGACATTTCTGTGAATTCTTACACAGGCTCTTAGGCAACATGTGAGTCAGAGATAAAAATCAGAAATGCGTTGCTGGAAAGAAACAGTATTTACACACAAAACCCAAATGGGAATTCCTAAGTGTTCTTGTAAACAGGAAAAAGAAATGGCGTGAAGTAAGGCTACACTCAGAGAACCCAGAAGAGGAATGGAGCCCACAGTGGCTCTGACCGCCTTGGGACCGAGGGCTGTCCGTCTGCATGTAAAGGGGCTGGAGAGTCACAGCACAGAAGCTGTAGAAAGGCCTAGAAGTGCTCCCAATCTGTAGAAGGAGACACAACAGCACCCTCCAATGCTCAAGATAGGTGTTGCAGAAAGCAGACCTATCGGGATCAGAGTCAGAGGCGCTGCCTTGCCATGCAGTGAGCTCTCTGTCACCAGAGGTGTGCAAGCAAAGGCCAGGAGAACTGCCCAGCTAGAACATTGTAGAGAGAATTCACACATACAGCCGTACCCTGCTGGAAGGTGCTTTTGTTTGTTTTTTAACCCTGAAGTAGACTCGTTTTCAATATATAACTACTTCCTAATGTTTAATGAAAAGGAGAAAAAATACCTCACCTGTGAAAAGGGACAGGGCTGTGAGTCCAGAGGCTTGGGTTCCCCTCCTGGCTTCCTCTGCTTATGGGGCTCTGTCTCAGTTCTCCCATACCCAAGGCCCTGCTCAGCCCTGGGATCCCGAAGCCCGGCCTCACTGTGGTTCTGCAGCTGCCAGCCCCCCATGTCACCTCCAACTGCCCTCATCTTCAAGAATCCAGCATCCTACTTGTGGCAGCCCTGAGGTCACATCTGCATAGACAGCACCCCGAAACCTGGCACTGTGGCTCAATACCAAACCATCCTTCCTTCCCTCTGTGGCCTGGATTTTCCAAAGAACACAGGCAGCAGGAAGAACAAAACCTCAAAGAGGTTTTCAATCTAAGAAACAAGGTCCCCATCTCACATAGCTGCCAAGCTGTCACCTGTGCAGTGCCACACTGTGAGCCACCTCAGAGATGACAGAACTAGAACTTGAGACAGCCAAGCTGGCACAGCCTCAGGGATGTATCCGAGGAGGCTGGGGACACTCCCCCGAACCAGTGTCTTCCCATCTTGTTTCCTTGCCTGAAATCTCAGCCTCCCAGGGTCACTGTGCTGAATGCCACGGTGAGAATACAAATGCCCACCTGGGTGCAGTTGTCTACCTCTCCCACCAGTGTGAGTCAATTCATCAGTCTGGGCCTGAGCTGGGCACCTGGGGCGGCAATGAAAGAAGGAACAAGACGCAGCAGGGTCAGCACGTGGACGGCGCCTCCCTGAGGCCAGAATTTTGCTGGAGCTTAGTAGGGTTGGAGTGGGGCTGGGACAGTGCAGAGCCAGCTTGGAGACTTGAGACGTGGTCCCTGTGTGCTCAGTGCTCTATGGAGGGGACTCATACACTCCTGGGAAATTGTTCGAATTATGCTCATTTTGCAGATGAGAACGGTGAGGCTTGGAGATGCTAAGAGTCTATCCTGGGTCAAACAGGCCAGGTGGGCACCTAACTGGAACTCATGTTCTGAGTCTCCCCTTCATCTGCCCCCCTTCCTGGCCCCCAGCAGCATCACCAGCAAGGGTACCTGGGAGACCCAGGAGCTTCCCAGCCCCCTCTCTCTGCCCATGCCTGGCTCCACTTACCAACCCCTCGGCTGCTTCGACTTCCTGTAGTCCTAAAGTCCCACCCTTCATCCAAACACCACTTCCCTGACTCACCTGCAGGAGCTGCTGTGGTCCCCCCACTGCACTCAAGGGAGGGCCACTAAGTGTCACCTGTGTACTGCAGAGAAGTAGGTCCCTTCAGCAACCCCAGGACAAGGACTGTATTTCCTTCACATTTATACCACACATAAAATCTACAGCCCACCAAATCGTCCCTTGGGAAAAGAGGAATGAAGGAACAAATGACCATCGGCCTGGTCTGCTGCAGCTCCACAGTGACTGATGTCCCTTTGGGGGCTGGGACAACCACTCAGACCAGAGGAGACCCAAGCCTTCCACACAGCTGTGGGCAGCACTTTCGCACCCTCGTCCCTTCAGCTCCACCACCTTGGGAAGCACGGATTGTTCAGGGCTTTAAATGCTGCCATGTCTTCCCCCCGTCTCTCCAAGAGACATTTGATTAGAGCTCCAGAAGGGTGGGAGACATTTGATTAGAGCTCCAGAAGGGTGGCATCAGAGCTTGCCAGCTGCTTACTAGCGGGTGAGCACTCTGGGTCAGTGACTGCCCTGAAGAGCCCCAGGAGGAAGAAACCATTTCTGCCCCCATTCCCCAGAGAAGTAAACTGAGGCTAAGGAAATTCCATAGCTGGTAAGTGACTGGCCTGGGATCCCAAGCATGTTCCCGGCCTGCCCCAGCACCTTGCTCAGGGGCTGCAGGATGGTTCCTGAAAGTCTGTAATCTGGGGCACTTGGTGATTTCCCGACAAGATTCTGGGGAATCAGACAGTGGGCCCAGTGGAGGGTGGTGGCACGCAAGCCAAGTCCACTAGGGAAGCCTCCCGGGCTGCCTACAATGAGGTTTCCCCACCCCAACAAGACGCTATCACCCTGACTCAGATCAGGAGGAAGTTGAGGGTTCTTAGAAAAATGTCACCCATACCCAGGGACAAACCAGGTCTGCCTCCTGCTGCTGCTGTCATGGAAGCTGCTGGGAGCTGCCACTGCCCTGCCATCCCCCTGAGTTGGGCAGGTGTGGCCAGAGTGTGTGCTCCCTAAGCCCCGTTGTCCTCAGGAAAGTCACCTGCAGTCCACAAGAGCAAGGTCAGGTTAGAGTCCCTGCGCCACAGTTTCCCTAAATGGCCCGGAGGCTGTTACCTGTTGGTGGTCTAGAGCAGCTGAGTGAGCTGTGAGATGTCATTTCTTCTGTCCGCCAGCCTTGCTCTGGGGAGAGTCACTTCCCTTGTCTGGGTCTCAACTTCCTCGCCAGTAAAACAGAGGGTGGGGCCAGATGCTCTTCAAGTGGCTCCAGCATCAGCCCACCTGACTACCGGCTCTTCCTCTCTGGTCCAGAGAGGGGCCTGGTGGGGCATCCCTCCCTGCTAAGTGAAATAAGAGTGTTGGGCATAGGGACCATATTTCCAGAAGAAGGGTCTATACTCTGTGCCCTCTTGGAGGACTCACGCTCAGCCAGGTGTCAAAAACAAAAGCAAAAAGGCAAGAATCACTGTGTGCGTGAAGGCCTTCGGGAAGCCTCTGAAAGAGAAGGAAGCCTCCCACACACACCCTACATTCTAATGCGAGCACCACACTGGGACAGTGAGCTTCTAGCACTTCTGGGGTCTAATACTCATAATGGCAGCCCACAGAAAGGAGTGTGGCACCAGCTTCGTATTTAGGACTTATATGCCCGGAAGACCTCAAGGCCCAGCCTAGGAGAGGCCTGCAGTGGGGGGAACTGCAGCAGGTGGCCCATTGTGCAGGGCCCGAAAGGTTCCCCAGCCCCAGCTTGTCCATCTCAGGCCTGCACAAAGAGATCTGGGGCAGCTGTGGGCCTATAGGCTCCGAGGGCTCTGCAAGCAGAGATTTCTCTGGGTTCTCCCACCTTTGGGGCTGCGAAAGCTGAGACTCACTCGTGGTTGACTCTCAGCTGGGAGCCCTCACAGATGCCAGCCAGTTAGGAGAATCTGTGTTGAAACAGCCTGGCAGATGGGGCCGCTGTGCCCAGGAGGCACTGGGAGGCCCTATCAGAGGACCAAGGCATGGAGTACTTTTTAAAGCCTCGCATGTTGTGACTTCCAGGAGTCCACAGGAATAGAAATTACCCAGAGTCTCAGTGATTCATCCAGCATACTGGTCTTCTCTGTAAATAATAGCCTGTGCGTGACTGCCAGAGCTGGTTCTCGCCATTGTCCAGTGAACAGGTTGATGGAAACATGACAGGTTTTAAAGCTCTCACTGTACACAATTCTGACCCCTCCTGGGCCTATGTGATGGGCAGTACCAAATCTTCTTCCTGTTCCAGGCCGCAGGCCACAGAGCCCAAGCTGATCTGGGAGCCAAGACAGGGTATGGGGCAGTCCTACCCTGAGAGAGGCCCCTGCAGCCCCCAAAGGCTGGCTGCTGGGTAAAAGAAGTGGTCAGGCCAGGCCTCCCGGGTGCCGCTGAGAGCAGATACCCAGGTGCCTGGAGCCTGCAGCACGGGGCGCCCAGAAAGTCCATGCTGAATGGGCGTGGAGAGCTATGGCTTCACTCGGCCCCTCGTCAAAGGGAGCCTCACCCATGTCCCATTCTGGCTACCTTCTTTTTAAAAACGTACATGTTTGGCTGGGCACAGTGGCTCACACCTATAATCCTAGCACTCTGGGAGGCTGAGGTAAGAGGCCCTCGCCCTGCCACAGCCCTGGGTAGTCATAACAAGAAGAACTTTCTTTCTCAGAAAGTTTCCCTGCAACCTCCTGGAACAGGCCATCCTGTCCTGCCCACCTCTCATCATCCAGAACAAACCAGAGGCTTTTGGGTCTGGGCAGGTCTCTGCCTGCCCTCCAGAAGAAGATGCCCAAGCCATGGGGCAGAGGAGCACAGCTCTGACTTCACCAGGCAGGGCAGCGTCAGGGCCCCAGGAACCAGATCCTAGGGCATAGTATGAGCCATTCTGACCAAAGAGCTGCACCTGGGCACACACCATGGCCTTGCCTGATGCTGATTAGATCTGCTGCTTCAGTGACCACAGACAGCAGCCTCCTGGCCCTTCTCCACTCCCACCAGGCAACTAGAGCCCCCAACTCTCCTCTTGCCTGGGCTCCGGGGTCGAAAAACAAGGGGTTTCTTCTCATCCCTGAGTGAACCTCTGGCCTCACCAGGGTTCTTTGTCCCCACCAACTCTGACCCCTCCTTGACATCACCAGAGGTCCCAGCTACCAAATTTGCATTTGGTTATGTCCTGGGGACATGGGCGGGGGGCAGGGGGGAAGGTGTCCAGATGATGGACCCTTTTGAAATATTTGTATTCTCTTCGTGATTTCTTTGGCATAAAGTATACTACTTCTTTTGCCCACCTGCCCATGGGGGCTTAATACTGTCTTTTACACTTCTGCTGTGGAGTTTCTATCCTTCTTACTGTAAGTGATTCTTCCCTACTCCATCCTTTCCCACTCACTCCTATGTAGGGCAGATGTTTGTATCTTTGTTTTGCTGCACGGAAATTGTTGATTTGGGTATAATGCCATAGAATGTGCTTTTGTTCCTGTGAAATCTTTCATTTAATTTTGTTTTTTGTTTTGTTTTGTTTTGTTTTGTTTTGTTTGAGACAGAGCCTCAAGCTGTCACCCTGGATAGAGTGCTGTGGCATCACAGCTCACAGCAACCTCCAATTCCTGGGCTCAAGCGAGTCTCTTGCCTTCACCTCCCAAGTAGCTGGGACTGCAGGTGCCCGCCACAACGCCTGGCCATTTTTTGGTTGCAGCCGTCATTGTTGTTTGGCAGGCCCGGGCTAGATTCGAATCCGCCAGCTCAGGTGTACATGGCTGGCGCCTTAGCCTGCTGCGCCACGAGCCGCCCGGCTATTTTTAGAGATGGGGTCTCACTCTTGCTCAGGCTGGTCTCAAACCTGTGAGCTCAGGCAGTCTACCTGCCTCGGCCTCCCAGAGTGCTAGGATTACAGGTGTGAGCTACCACACCCAGCCCAAGAAAACTTCTTTCTTTTCTTTTCTTTTCTTTTCATTTTTCTTTTCTTTTCTTTCCTTCCTTCCTTCCTTTCCTTCTTAGACAGAGTTTCACTATGTCACCCTTGGTAGAGTGCTGTGGCATCACAGTTCACAGCAACCTCAAACTCTTGAGCTCAAGCGATTCTCTTGTCTCAGCTTCCCAAGTAGCTGGGACTACAGGCACCCACCACAACGCCCAGCTATTTTAGAGACGGGGGTCTCACTCTTGCTCAGGCTGGTCTCAAACCTGTGAGCTCAGGCAATCCACCCGCCTCAGCCTACCAGAGTGCTAGGATTACAGGTGTGCGCCACTGTGCCCAGCCCAACAAAACTTCTTTTTCCTTTCTTCTCTTCTCTCTTTTCCTTTCCTTTCCCTTTTCCTTCCTTTCCTTCTTAGACAGAGTTTCACTATGTTTCCCTTGGTAGAGTGTTATGGCATCACAGCTCACAGCAACCTCAAACTCTCAAGCTTAATCGATTCTCTTGCTTCAGCCACCCAAGTAGCTGGGACTATAGGCACCTGCCACAACGCCCAGCTATACATCTTTATTTTTGAAAGGATAACTTTGGTTGCTGTGTGGAGAATGGTTCTTGGAGTGGAGGACAACTATATTTTAGAAACCAACGAGGATACTGCAGTTATCTAGGTGAGACATGATAACTTGGACCAGAATAGTGGTCTGAGCTGGATGTGGTGGCTTATGCGTCATCCTAACACTTTGGGAGGTTGAAGCAGGTGGATTGCTTGAGCTCAGGAGTTCAAAACCAGCCTGAGCAAGAGTGAGACCTCATCTCTCCTAAGAATAGAAAAACTAATGTGGTGGGTGCCTGTAGTCCCAGCTGCTTGGAAGGCTGAGGCAAAAGGATCACTTGAGCCCAGGAGTCTAAGGTTGCTGTGAACTAGGCTGATGCCATGGCACTCTACCCAAGGCAACAGAGTGAGACTCTGTCTATGAAAAATAAAAAAGAATAGTGGTCTATATAGATATGGGGAGTGAGAGACTAGTTCAGAAGGGGTGGCTTGTGTGGATGGAGGAGCTATCCTTAAAATGGAAGACCCCAGAAGAGGAACAAGTTTGGCAAACACAAGTGGTACAGTTTGGGGTGTGTTGCATCTGATAGATCAGTAATATATCCAATGATGACATCCAGGAGGTGTTCCGCCATGGTGTTTGAAGCTGTAACTAATAGGTCGCTGTAATTTCAAACTCCTGGGCTCAAGCAATCCTTCTGCCTTAGTCTCCCCAATAGCTGGGACTACAGGCATGCACCATCATGCCTGGCTAATTTTTGTACTTTTTGTAGAAATGGGGGACTTGCTCTAGCTCAGGCTGTGACTTTCATCTTGCTCACTCTTAAATCACTTATTCTAGAAGAAGCCAGAACAGGAACACCCAAGGAGAAGGTACAGAGAGATGAGAAGGAGGCCTAAATCCTAGTCTCCTATATTAGTTTCCAATTGCTGCTGTAATATAGTGCCACAAATTTAGTAGCTTCAAACACTACAAATTTATCTTACAGTTCTGTAGCTTAGAAGTTGGACAGGGTCTCACTGGCTAAAATCAAGATGTAAATTGTTCCTTTTTTGTGATTCTAAGGGAGAATCTATTTATTTGTTCTTTCCTGCTTCTAGAGGCTACTTGCCTCTATTATTAGCTGATGACTCCCTTCCTCCATCTCCAAAGCCAGCAACATTGCAGCTCTCTGTGTCTTTCTTTTGTACTTATATTTCCCTTTGATTTTATTTGCCACCCTCTTTCATTTTTACAGCCCCTCAGGATTATATTGGACCTAATGCAGCATAACTTCCCTATTTTAAAATTAGCAGAGCAAACTTAATTCCATCTGCAACCTTAATTCCCTTTTGCTATGTAACCTAACATATTCACAGGTTTCAGGGATTAGGACATGGACGTCTTTGGAGATCATCATCGTTTTTTTTTTTTGAGACAGAGTCTCAAGCTGTTGCCCTGCTCTTAGTACCGTAGCATCATAGCTCACAACAACCTCTTGGGCTCAAGCGATCTTCTTGCCTCTATTTTTAGTAGAGACAGGGTCTCGCTTTTGCTTAGGCTGGTCTCAAACTCTTGAACTCAAGCAATCCACCAACCCCGGCCTGCCAGAGTGATTACAGGAGTGAGCCACCGCACCTGGCCTGGAGATCGTTATTATGTCACATTATTCTACCACACTCTTCTTCCAAAGAGAGTAGATCTGAGAAAAAGAAGCCAGAGAGAAAGGAGGGCCAAAAAGAGAGTGAAATATCACAGAATCCAGAAGAAAAGAGAGTTCCCAAGAGGGAGTGGGAAATAGAGACCGATACTTTTGGGAGGCTAAGCAAGATAAAACCTGAAAAATAACCATTAGGTTTAGCATCCTAGTGATACCAGCCACTAGATGTCTGGGGAATGCTAGAAGCAGGAGCTAATTTATGGTGTGGGCAGCAAGGAAGAATAAGGAAGTAGAGTCTGGGAATGTATAATAAAATCTTTCCAAAAACTTGATTATGAAGGGGAAGATGGGATAATAGAAATGGGGGAGTTGATGAGAGAATTTTTTCCTTTTAACAAGGTCCTGCTTGTCACCCAGGCTGGAGTGTAGTGGATTATAGCTCACTGCAGCCTTGAAGGTACTCTTGGTGAATGGAGATTTGTTGCTGTTTCTAAGAAAAGAGAAACAAGTTTCAATGTAGATGACAAGAAAGGAGAGGTTGAAGGTATAGAAGAGACCGGTCATCAATAGATCGCATGTCTGGCTCGACACCTGTGGCTCAGCAGGCTAAGGCGCCAGCTGAGCTGGCAGGTTCGAATCCAGCCCGGGCCCGCCAAACAACGAGGGCTGCAACCAAAAAATGGCCGGGCGTTGTGGCGGGTGCCTGTAGTCCCAGCTACTTGGGAGGCAGAGGTAAGAGACTCGCTTGAGCCCAGGAATTGGAGGTTGCTGTGAGCTGTGATGCCATTGCACTGTATCCAGGGTGATAGCTTGAGGCTCTGTCTCAAAAAAAAAAAAAAAAAAAATAGATCGCATGTCTGTGAAGGAAAGCATTCAACTGCCTACAGAAAGCTTGGATAGGAGGGATGCCTGTTCAGTTGATCCAGACTTGGGTTTTGGGAATTGGACCCCACATAGTAGACAAGTATTGTCAAGAGAGTGGTCAAGGCAATAGCGCTGGGAATTTGTGGGTGAGAGGGAGAGGAAGACCAGTCAGCCCTAGTGAGACAGCAGAAAGGAATGGCTAAGTAACCTGGGAGCACAGGAGGCTATTGCACCAAGGGTGTCTGAAATAATTTCAGGGTGGCTCAGCACCGGTAGCACAGTGGTTAAGTTGCCAGCCACATGCACCGAGGGTGATGGGTTCAAATCCGGCCCCAGCCAGCTAAACAAGGACAACTGCAACAACAACAACAACAAAAGTAGCCTGGCATTGTGGTGAGCACCTCAAGTCCCAGCTACTTGGGAGGCTGCGGCAGGAAAATCTCTTAAGCCCAAGAATTTGAGGTTGCAAGTGAGCTGTGACGCCACTGCGTGGGCAATGTAGTAAGACTCTGTCTCAAAAATATTAATAATAAATAATTTCAGGGAAGATGAATTATTTCAGGTTTGGTTCCTGAATAGGTCGCAGTATCCCCTGATCCGCTGGTCTCTAGGTCTTGGATGTTCCAGTGCTTAGAACAGACCTTATCATAGGCTAAGCATAAAATGCTGCCACTCACATTAGTATCATTTAAAACTCTGGAGATTCCATTTCCTTTTTTTTGCAGTTTTTGGCCGGGGATGGGTTTGAACCCGCCACCTCCGGTATATGCGGCCGGCGCCCCACTCCTTTGAGCCCCAGGCGCCGCGCGAGACTCCATTTTTCTTGTTGTCTTGAAGCCGCCGCGACTGCAACTCCCGTCATGCATGGCGGCTGCCTTGTCGGTGATCTCCCACCTCCCTGGACGCTTTGCCAGTCCCAGCGTTCCTTAGTATCTCGGCATTTTCGTGCCTCGCCTTTACGGCTGTTGAGTCCTAGAAGCAACCAATTGGATCACGGAGTGGGAGACCTGACAGACCAATCGTCCCAGCCATAGGGGCGGGATGGGCACGGGCAGATCCTGTCCCGCCTCTTCACCGTGGCAGGCGCTCTCCTCGCTGGCACCTCGGGCGGGACTGTAGATATGAGCGCCTCCTGGGGGAGCCCGGGATGGGTGCGGTTCGCACTCTGCTTGGCAGGCTTAGGGCTTTCTCTCTACGCGCTGCACGTGAAGGCGGCACGCGCCCGGGACCGAGATTACCGCGCGCTTTGCGACGTGGGCACAGCCATCAGCTGTTCGCGGGTCTTCTCCTCCAGGTGCGTGAGGGAGTGAAAAGCCCCGGGGACATGAGCTTGAAGGCGAGATTGCTGGGTGATTCTGGAGTCTGGGATCGAGGTACCTGAGGAACAGACGCTTGGGGTTCTGACTACTCGACGGTGTGTTGCACAGGGGATGGGCTATTCAGAGATACTCTTGTTGCAGACAGGAGTACGGGGCAGGGGACTAGCACTTGGATCAGAAGTCAAGGAATAACGGTGACTGGGAAGAGGGAAGGTAGGGTAGCGCGTAGCAAACCGATGATGGTCTTTAGGATGGCAGTCGGGGGCGCTGGTGATTGCCGTGCCCAGGGACAAGGTGGCTGGGTCTGGTTGTGCTTGAGGGCCGGTGTTTAGCGATGAGGGAATACAAACAAGGAGAGTGGGTGGCCAGGGAGTTGGAGATTTGGGGGTCTAGCGCAAAGACAGTCTCCCTTGGGTTCCCAAGCTCTGGTAACTCAAACAGGGTCAATCCAGCTGTGCCATCTTAAATTATTGGAGGAGGCGGGGGGAGGTGCCTCATGCCTGTAATCCTAGCACTCTGGGAGGCCAAGGAGGGAGGATTGCCTGAGCTCACAGGTTGGAGACTAGCCTGAGCCAGAGCGAGACCCCCGTCTCTAAAAATGGCCGGGCTTTGTGGCAGGCGCCTGTACTCCCAGCTGCTTGGGAGGCTGAAACAAGAGAATCACTTGAACCCAAGAGTTTGAGGTTGCTGTGAGCTATGACACCTCGGCACTCTACCAAGGAGGACAAAATGAGACTCTGTTCCCCCTTCCCCCCCAAAAAACAAATTATTGAAAGTTTAGGATGAAAAGAGGGGCCTATGGAGGAGCGATGGCCAGGCTTGGACTCAGGATTGGAAATGATAGGGGCAGTGACGTGGAAACCTGACGTGGCCAAAGGTACTAGGCACCAACCAGGTCATCCACCTTTGGACTGGCGGGGGAGGAGGAAATGGGAGTAGGGGACAGTGGCCTCCTGGAATCACCTTTTCCAGGACTGGGTCCAGGGCACTAGGTTGACACTCCTAACCTGGGTCCCCTACCATAACTACCACCACTAGGTGGGGCCAGGGCTTCGGGCTGGTAGAGCACATGCTGGGACCGGACAATATCCTCAATCAATCCAACAGCATATACGGTTGCATCTTCTACACACTACAGCTGTTGTTAGGTAAGTGGCCCTGCCCCTTCATAGCAGGCCTCTTCCCCTTGGCCAACCCCAGGCAGCTGACAGCCAGCTAGCTGATTATCACTGAGAATCTTGGGGGTGAGGAGGCAGGAGCAAACTAACAGTCTTTCAGCTGGTTTAGATACTATCAGAAGGTGAAGGGCCCTTAAAAACACCCAGGGACCTCAGGGTGGAAAAAACTCAGAAATTCCTTTTTTAGGGGAGTCCAAAGATGATCTTTTATCTTATGTGGAGCTCAACGGGAAAATTCACGATTTGGTCCTGGGGAAAACTGAACAGACAGGAACCAAGGTCCTGGAGGGGGCTCTTGTTTTAGAGACACTTCCTTGGCAGCTCCTGCTATCTGGGTGGCATTATGAAGTCACAGCAGTATTTTAGAGGTGGCCAGCCCCCGAAGCCCATGCCTCATCCTTTTCTGCCTTGTAGGTTGCCTACGGACACGCTGGGCCTCCATCCTGCTGGTGTTGAGTTCCCTGGTGTCTCTGGCTGGCTCTGTCTATCTGGCCTGGATCCTGTTCTTCGTGCTCTATGATTTCTGCATCGTTTGCATCACCACCTATGCCATCAATGTAGGCCTGATGTTGCTAAGTTTCCAGAAGGTCCGAGAACCCCAGGACAAAGTTAAGGAGCACTGAGCCCTCACCCCAAGCCAGGCTGACTTTGTCTCCTTTGCTTTGGCATATGAGCCTTGCTCAAGCAGGTCGCTAAAAGGCACACTAGATACCCGCCGCCTCCAGCTACGAGACCCAAACACAAGACAATGGACCAAGTATTCCATGTTCTCTTTTTTCTACCCAGTCCCTTTGGTTCTGTCCCCAAGGGCTGGTTTCCAAAGCTCCTGCCATTGCTCAAGAAGGGAAGGTTCTAAGCAATAAAATTTCTTAAATAAATTGGCCAAGTCTGAACTATCTGTCTGCCAGGGACCTTGGTGTTGGCCCTCCCCCAGTGTTTGCCTTTTTTGGAACTGAGAAGGATGTGAGTCAGATGGAGATAAAGAGCCTGCTGGGAAGGGTGATTTATGGTTAGTTCCATCTCTGGCATGGAGTCAGCAAGGCCTGGGGTGCCATCAGCCCCTACCCCCAGGAAATAGGCTGGCAACTTGTCCCTGCTGCCCACGGGAGTTAGGCCTCCTTCCTCTCCAGAAAGGGCTGAGCACATACCTGCAAGGGCAAGCTGCCCTTCTGGTTCTGTCATGGTTACTGGGAATTTCTTCCTATAGTTTAACCTAAACCCCTCCAGCTGCTTTCTCTACCATCCCAAGCCAGTCTTGGTAGCTCTAGAGTACTAGGGCCACGTTGTGGGGGTTTTTTGTTATTTTTCTTTTCTTCTTTTTTTTTTTTTTTTTTGAGACAGAGCCTCAAGCTGTCACCCTGGATAAAGTGCTGTGGCATCACAGCGCACAGCAACCTCCAATTCCTGGGCTCAAGCGAGTCTCCTGCCTCCGCCTCCCAAGTAGCTGGGACTACAGGCGTCCGCCACAACGCCTGGCCATTTTTTTTTTGGTTGCAGCCGTCATTGTTGTTTGGCGGGCCCGGGCTGGATTCGAACCTGCCAGCTCAGGTGTACGTGGCTGGTGCCTTAGCCCGTTAAGCCACAGGCGCCGAGCCTTTGTTATTCTTCTTAACACACAAGCATTTGCCCATATGCCAAGCACTCTTTAAGAACCTATGAATATATGTTAACTCATTTAGTCCTTATAGCCATTTATAAGGTAGGTAATATTATCCCTATCTAGATGAGGAAACTGAGATACACAGAGGTTAAGTAAATTGCCTAAGATCACACAGCTAGTGCCAGGGGTCAGGATGCTCTCAGGATGTGAATCTATCTAGACTATCTGGCTCTAACCCTGCCCACAACTGCCTCATGTTGGGGTCAGGGTTCATGAACAGCCCATGTCTGGGCTGGCCTAAGTTAAAATGATTAAACCCTGAGTTTTCTTTCCATCTGGCTGAGAGCTTTTCAACACCTGCAAGAAAGATAGGCATCGGGCAGCACCTGTGGCTCAGTGAGTAGGGCGCTGGCCCCATATACCGAGGGTGGCGGGTTCAAACCTAGCCCTGGCCGAACTGCAACAAAAAAGTAGCCAGGCATTGTGGTGGGCGCCTGTAGTCCCACTTACTGGGGAGGCTGAGATAAGAGAATTGCCTAAGCCCAGGAGCTGGAGGTTGCTGTGAGCTGTGAAGCAATAGCACTCTACTAAGGGCAACAAAGTGAGACTCTGTCTCTAGAAAGAAAAAAAAAAAGGTTGGCATCACTGTAACCCTGTTCTTAGGAAGGCAGCAAGCCCAGAGAGGTACTGGGGTTGGTCAAGGGCCCACAGTCAGCAAGCAGCAGAGGATCCCGGCACCTCAATGCCCAGCCTTGCACACTGCCTGTGAAGCAGACATGGGGAGAAGGTATGTGAAACACACTTGGCCCTGGCCTGGAAGAATGGCTAGGAAGCTGAAATGAAAGATGGGAGCAGGGGGCAGGGCAGGGGGAGTGTGCTGTCAAATGTGCCTGTCACAGTTCCCTCAGGATGATGGTTCCATGCTGGGAGTATGTTTACTATATGCCAGGCTGTAGTCTGAGCATTTTTTTTTTTTTTTTGTAGAGAGAGAGTCTCACTTTATCGCCCTCAGTAGAGTGCTATGATGTCACAGAGCTCACAGCAACCTCCAACTCCTGGGCTTAGGCGATTCTCTTGCCTCAACCTCCCGAGTAGCTGTGACTACAGGCGCCCGTCACAATGCCCAGCTATTTTTCTGTTTTGCAGTTCGGCCGAGGCCAGGTTTGAACCCACCACCTTCGGCATGTGGGGCCGGCGCCCTACTCGATGAGCCACAGGCACCGCCCCTGAGCATTTTTACATTTGCAACAACTCCAAATTTTTCAGGCAAGGCACAGATAGGTTACTTTCCAAGGTCACTCAAGTAGTAAGTGGGGGAACTCTGGCTCTACTGCTGAAACCCAGAGAGGGATGGAGACCACTCAGGGTCCCACAGCCACAGCCTGAGCTAGGACCTGCTGGCACCCTGCCAGCCCAGGAAAGCAATGACACCTGACTCCTGGCCAATGGGGGTGGAACAGAGGTGGAGCCAGGAGACCCAAGTGGCCTCTCAGAACCAGATCACAGGCACTGAGTGCAGCAGCATGAAACAGAGCTGGGGATTGAGGCTGCTCATCCTGGGCGTGGTGGTCCTCATACAGGGTAAGATAGGTCCTCACAGAGGAAGGTGAGAGTGGTATGGTGAGGGTTCAGGGGCCACCCTCTGCCCCAGCAGCCCCTACAACTTGGTATGTAGATGGGAGCCTGCTTGTGAGGCAACAGTCTGCCTGTGGGGAGGTATATGTGGCCACCTGTGTCCAAATGAGTGGGATTGTCTTAGGTCAGGTTAGTTTGTGTCTGCAGAGACTATAGCTGCCTCTGTGTGTATCCAGTGCCCTGTCTCTTTACTTCCAGAATGACCTCAGGCAAATTCTGCACCCCTCTAGCCCCATTCTCACTTTCTTTACATTCACCCTGGCTCAGATGTTTAATGGGTATATTTGTGTGTGCCTGTGAAGGGGAAGAGGCAGGGCTGGGACCCTGTGGGAGGATCTCTGGTGATTTCTGGAAGGTGGGGGAATCTGAGTTGTTAAAACAGGGGTGAGGTCTCAGTTTCTTGGGGCCTTCCTCCACTTAGACATGACGCAGGCCTTTAATCCTTCCTTTTAGGCCTCCACAGTTTAAGGGACAATTAAGCTAATGCTCTGCACACACACAGGCCACCTCCCTGACTCAGCAGCGGGGGCAGGAATTGGGGATTTTGAAGCCTGGAGGAGGATTGGCCTGGTCCCAACCTGAACCCCAGGCCCAGGAGTGCTGAGCACAGCTGAGGGAGGAGAGCTAATTACTGAGTATACACTGAATAGGTTCCAATAAAAGCTGTTTCTTGGCCTCACATAAATATTTTCATTCTGGGAGGGGCTGGTGAGGTAGCCATAGAGTCATGGTCAAAGACTCAAGGTCCAGCCCACTACCCATCCCCTCCACTAAGCTTGGGCCAGGCAGGTAAGGCTCCCTCAAGTCTCACCTGTGACTCTCTCTTCCCAGGTCTTCAAGCAGCTCAGCATGGTAAGCTCTGAGGGGACATAGGGGCCTGATCCTTGCTTGAGTTTGGGTTGGGTCTGGAGTTGAGGTCAGGACAGGAGTCTGCTTTCAGCATAATCCCCTCCTCTCAACAGCTTGTGGGCAGCGTGGCCCTGGCCCCCCTGACCCTCAGGAGGGCAACACAGTACCTGGCGAGTGGCCCTGGCAGGCCAGTGTGAGGAGGCAAGGGGTCCACATCTGCAGTGGCTCCTTGGTGGCAGACATCTGGGTCCTCACTGCTGCCCACTGCTTTGAAAAGTGAGTCATGGTTGGGGTTAGGCAGGGTCTCCGGCTGTGGGGGTGGATGATTTGTGTCCAAGCCCAAGATTGGCCCCTGCCCCTAGAATGTAACAAAGTACCATTTATCGAGAATCATTAAGTTAATCTTAACAACAACCTTTCACGGTAGCTTTACAAATGAGAAAACAGATTGAGAGGCGAGAAGGACCAATCTTCCACCTACCTGTGCTATCTCCCATGGTATCACTGTTTTTCCTTACACTCAATAGCCTAGGCCTTGTCCTTCCCTTTCCAGGGTGGCAGCAACAGAATTGAACTCCTGGTCAGTTGTCCTTGGTTCTCTGCAACGTGAGGGCCTGGCCCCAGGGGCTGAGATGGTGAGAGTGACTGCCTTGCAGCTGCCCAGGGCCTATACCCACTACAGCCAGGGCTCAGATCTGGCCCTGCTGCGGCTTGCCCGCCCCACAGCCCACACACCTCTCTGTCTGCCCCAAACTGTTCATCGTTTCCCCTTTGGAACCTCTTGCTGGGCCACTGGCTGGGATCAGGACAACACTGACGGTAAGTGCTATCCCAGTTTGAAGTCTAGAGAGGCATTCTGCTTACCCAAGGTCACATAGTATCAGGTCCCCACTGTTCCAGCTCCCACTCCCTTTATTCCCAAAGCCCAGACTCCAGCCCTAGACTGTTCTCTTTTACCAGCTTCCAGGACCCTACGAAATCTGCGTCTGCGCCTAATCAGCCGACCCACATGTAACTGTCTCTACAACCGCCTCCACCAACGGCTGCTAGCCAGCCCAGCCCGGCCTGGGATGCTGTGTGGGGGTGCCCAGCCTGGGGTGCAGGGGCCCTGTCAGGTCTGATGGGAGGAGAGGGGAAGGGAGGGGGCCCAGCCTTGGGCTTGGAGCTTGACCCACAGTGATGGGTGGAAGGGCTGCAGTCAGAGGATAGTCTGCCCAAGGCTGGGGCTCAGGTGTCTATCCTTGGTTCTGTTGACTGGCTCCAGGGAGATTCTGGGGGCCCTGTGCTGTGCCAAGAACCTGATGGACACTGGGTTCAGGCTGGGATCATCAGCTTCGCATCAAGCTGTGCCCAGGAGGACACTCCTGTGTTGCTGACTGACTTGGCTGCTCATAGCTCCTGGCTGCAGGCTCGAGCTCAGGGGGCAGCCTTCCCTGCCCAGAACCCAGAGACCCCAGAGATAAGTGATGAGGACAGCTGTGTAGGTATGAACAGGGGGTGCTGGGAGTGGGACATACAGGTGGAAGCTACAGTGAAATGAACATCAGTTCAAGATAGAGAAGTGATACAGAGCATCCATACACTGCCAAGGGCCCCTTTCAAGACCTCTTTCAGTTCCAGGGATAGGAACAGCCCCATTAGGGCTGAGAGACATAGACACTTTGGAACTTTACAGGTTTGAAGTTTAGATAAGAGGACTCTCTGAAACCTAACTGAAGGTTTTTGGGAAAGCCGCAAGCTTCTAGGCAGGGACCCAGTGAGACTAGACAGGGCAGGGCTCCCAATCAGAATTCTGGCATTAAGTGACTGACATGCAAATCTAATGCAAAATAATGCTGGGATAGAAGTTGTCTTAATGGTAAGAGAAGCACTAATGAGCCAGAACTACTGGAACCAGTCCCAGCCTGGAGGGTACAGACGGGTGGGGCGAAGGGAGTCATAAGCAGGGCCATCCTGTGAGGCTAAGATGGTGCTGGCTTCTCAATCTCAAGTCTGTTCCTTGCCTGTGGTTACAGAGCTAGAAAGTCACTTAACCTCCCTGGAACTTTGGTTACCTTCAGTAATGAGGGTAAAAAATTTAAGGATATTGGGAGTAATCAATAGAAAGTAGGAAGTGCTTAGCACAGGGCCTGGCATGCAGTGCGCACTTAAGAAGTCACATGATGTAATGCCTCTGTTTCAGCCTGTGGGTCCTTGAAGAAAGTAGGTCCTCAAGCAGGAGCCCCTTCCCCATGGCCCTGGGATGCTAGGCTGAAGCACCAGGGGAAGTTGGCCTGTGGTGGAGCCTTAGTGTCAGAGGAGGTGGTGCTGACTGCTGCCCATTGCTTCATTGGGTGAGCACTATATCCCTTTTTGTGCCCCCTGCCCCTGCTGGCATCTCTGCCACTCAGTGCTGTTGATGCTTCCACAGGCGTCAGACCCCAGAGGAATGGAGTGTAGGGCTGGGGACCAGACCAGAGGAGTGGGGCTTAAAGCAACTCATCCTACATGGTGCCTATACCCACCCAGAGGGGGGCTATGATGTGGCCCTCCTGCTACTGGCCAAGCCTGTGACACTGGGCCCCAATCTACGGCCCCTCTGCCTGCCTTATGCTGACCACCACTTGCTTGATGGAGAACGTGGCTGGATCCTAGGGCTGGCCCGTCAAGGAGCAGGTATGTAGGACCAGGGCCACTGACAGCTATCCACCCAGCTTAAAGGCCACTGGGGCAGTTGGATCTTTTCCTTGCAGGAATCAGCTCCCCCCAGACAGTACCTGTGACACTCCTGGGGCCTAGGGCCTGCAGCCGGCTACATGCAGCTCCTGGGGGTGACGGCAGTTCCATTCTGCCAGGGATGGTGTGTACCAGTGTGGTAGGCGAGCTACCCCAATGTGAGGTGAGCCCCAGCCCCCCAAACCTTACTCAAGAGGTTCCTGGTAACCCCTCATCCTGTAGTTCAAGAGGCAACCTTCTAAGGCCAGCCTGACGCCTATAATCCTAGCACTCTGGGAGGCCAGGGCAGGTGGATTGCTTGAGCTCACAAGTTAGAGACCATCCTCAGCAAGAGTGAGACCCCATCTCTACTAAAACGGAAAAAAATTAGCTGGGCGTTATGGCAGGTGCCTATAGTCCCAGCTACTCCAGAGGCTGAGGCAAGAGGATAGTTTTAGCCCAAGAGACTGAGGTTGCTATGAGCTACAATGATGCCACTGGCCAGGCACAGTGGCTCACACCTGTGATCCTAGCATTCTGGGAGACTGAGGCAGGTATGGATTGCCTGAGCTCATGCATTTGATACCAGCCCAAGCAAGAGCCAGACCATCTCTAAAAAAATAGCTGGGTGTGGGGTGGCGCCTGTGGCTCATCCAGTAGGGCGCCGGCCCCATATGCCAAAGGTGGCAGGTTCAAACCGGGCCTCTGCTGAACTGCAAAACAGAAAAATAGCCAGGCGTTGTGGCGGGTGCCTGTAGTCCCAGCTACTCGGGAGGCTGAGGCAAGAGAATCACCTAAGCCCAGGAGTTGGAGGTTGCTGTGAGCTGTGTGATGCCACAGAACTCTACCGAGGGTGAAAAAGTGAGACTCTGTCTCCACAAAAAAAAAAAAAATAGCTGGGTGTTGTGGTGGGAGCCTGTAGTTCCAGCTACTTGGGAGGCTGAGGTAAGAGAATTATTTGAGTCCACAAGTTTGAGGTTGCTGTGAGCTGTGACACCACAGTACTCTACCCAGGGTGAGAAAGTGAGACTCTTACACACACACACACACACACACACACACGAGACCTTCTAGGCCAGGTGCAATAATCTCAGTGACTTGGAGAGGCAGGAAGATCACTTGAGTCCAGGGGTATGAGACTAGCCTAAGCAACATAGTGAGACCCCATTTCTAGGAAAAACTTTTTTAAGTTAACTGGGCATAGTAGCATACACCTATAGCCCTTGCTATGCAGGAAGCTGAGAAAGAAGGATCGCTTAAGCCCGCAAGTTCAAAATGGCAGTGAACTGTGACCATGTCACTATATTCCAGCCTAGGCAACAGAGCAAGACCCCATCTCTAAAAGAACAAAAACAAAACCAAGAAGAGACAAAGAGGCCTTTTGCCAGGGTTGGCCTGTAGCCCTGCCTCCCACCTGAAACTAGACCTTTTTGCCAAAAAGCCCCCAAATAGCCAGAGCTTCAGCCCCTGGCCCCCACAGCTGCCTAAAAGGAAGTAGAAGTCACCTGGTATCACATGACCCTGACAGGGCCTATCCGGGGCACCACTGGTGCATGAGGTGAGGGGCACATGGTTCCTGGCTGGGCTACATAGCTTTGGAGATGCCTGTCAAGGCCCTGCAAAGCCTGCAGTCTTCGCAGCACTCCCAGCCTATGAAGACTGGATCAGCAGTTTGGACTGGCAGGTCTACTTCACTGAGGAGCCAGAGCCTGAAGCTGAGACTGGAAGCTGTCTAGCTAACATGAGTATGTGGCCCTGGGGCCTCCCTGCCAAACCCTTCCTCTCTAGCCCCCTTCTCTCATCTAGGGAAATCACTGTTCTGGTCCACTCTAACTGCCCTGCATGGGGTGGGTAGTGGACAGACTCATGTGATCCAAATCCTGGTGACTCAGAGCATCTCATGCCTTTGAGCCTCAGTACTCTCTCTCATGTCATGGGGCCAAAGACAGATCCTGCTCCTTCAAGGAACTGAGCAAAGTTGAAGATGAGGCCAACCCCACATCCCTTCTTCTCTTTCTCTGACAGGCCAACCAGCCAGCTGCTGAAAGACACATCCAGACAATTCCTGCCTCACTACCCCCATCCCTTCTCATTCCCATGTGTGACTCCAGGATAGGGGCAGGCCCCAAAGCCCAGGTGGTTATAGGAAGAAACCTGTCCAGGACCAGCAGATGCCCCCGTTCCCCACCCTGCAGGACAGGGATATCACCTGTGATGCTCCCATACCAGCCCTGCTCTTCAACAGAGGTGTCCCCAGCTTTGTCTACCCATCCTCCTCTCAGATACCATCACTCCAGGCACATGTTTCAAAAATTTTTTTTTTTTGTGGGGGGAGCAATTTTCCTTTTTTAAAACTTAAATAAATTGTTACAAAATAGACTTTAAAAAATAAGTTACAAATTGTAGCAAAAGTCTCCCCTTCCACAGGCAACATTCCCACCCATGGTACTCTGAATCTGCCTCTCCCCAGTGTTGGAATCTGGCTGGTAAGGGTGGCTCAGCATCTTGGCAGAGGCTGGCACCAGGAAAAGCACGGTGACAAAGGCTAGGGGAAAAAGGTCTTCAAGGGCAGGGACAGAAGGAATGCCCCACCCCTTTGTAAGGAAGCCAGAGTTGGGTCCTCTGCAGGAAGAGAGAAGAAAAGAGATGGGGATATCCAAACTACTCCTGAGCAAAACATGGAGATCAAGCCCCTCCCTGCGTGTACCCCCCACCCCCCACAATATTCTGATCTTTGGAGACTTGAAGTTCAGGTCGAGAAGCTGAGGTCTGCAGGCCACTGGGGTGAAGGGTCCAGGAGAGGGGTTGTGGGAGTGGGTGAAAGGGGCAGTGATAAGTCCTCTTTGCCCACTGCTGGTGCCACTGGGGCTCCTGAGAAGAGAAAGAGGAGGTCACTGAGGGGCAAACCCTACACAGCTTATAACCCCCCTCCCAGCCCTATGGGGCCATTCTCTTGCCATGGCCCCAGAGAACCCAAGTATCCTAGGACTCCCTGTTATGTTCTCAGCCATGGATAGCTATCTGGCTATTCACTCCTTTCCCTTGAGGTCATAAGAAATCTTTTATCCTGAAAGCCATCTCTTCAGCCCTCAAGTGACTCTAACCCACCATTTTTTCCTTCCCTGACAAGTACTGGTCAAGGGCCCTTATCTCAGCCCTTGGTGACTGCTAAATGGAATGGGTCCTCCTCTCTAGAGAGAAGAAGAGAGAACAAACCCAGGGCTTGCTGAAAAAACAAGCTGTCCCAATCCTTCGCAGCCTCATCCTCCAACAGGGCTGGGTGGAGGCAATGCTACATGGAGATCCTTCTGATAAAGGATGTGAGATGGGGCTAATGACTGCTGTTACTACAGCTAGGCCTGGGCTTCAAAGAAACAATTATCTGTGACTCAGTCCTCCAGTTAAAGGTGTGCACCGGGGTGAAGGGTGGGAAGGGTGGAAAGGGTGGTTTAGTTGGACCATTAAAAAAAAAAATACACGGCTTGGTGCCTGTAGCTCAAGCGGCTAAGGTGCCAGCCACATATACCAGAGCTGGCGGGTTCAAATCCAGCCCGGGCCTGCCAAACAATGATAACTGCAACCGAAAAATAGCCAGGCGTTGTGGCGGGAGCCTGTAGTCCCACCTACTTGAGAGGCTGAGGCAAGAGAATCACTTAAGCCCAGGAGTTGGAGATTGCTTGTTTGTTTGTTTTTTCTTGTTTTTGTTATTATCTTTTTGCAGTTTTTGGCCAGGGCTGGGTTTGAACCCACAACCTCCGGTATATGGAGCTGGCATCCTACTCCTTTGAGCCACAGGCGCTACCCATGAGTTGGAGATTGCTGTGAGCTGTGATGCCACAGCACTCTACCAGGGCGAGAGCTTGAGGCTCTGTGTCAAAAAAAATAATAAAAATAAATAAATAGGCTCGGCGCCTGTGGCTCAACGGGCTAAGGCGCCAGCCACGTACACCTGAGCTGGCAGGTTCGAATCCATCCCGGGCCCGCCAAATAACAATGATGGCTGCAACCAAAAAATGGCCAGGCATTGTGGCGGGCACCTGTAGTCCCAGCTACTTGGGAGGCAGAGGCAGGAGACTCACTTGAGCCCAGGAATTGGAGGTTACTGTGAGCTGTGATGTCACAGCACTCTGCCCAGGGTGACAGCTTAAGGCTCTGTCTCAAAAAAATAAATAAATAAATAAATAAATAAATAAATAAATAAATAAATAAAACAGCAGACGAAGAAGAAAGAAGTTGAATAAAGAAAAGAGACTTGGGCAATGCTGACAGGAAAGGATCAGAAGTCTAGTTTTCAAGAAAAAGGAAGGGACTTGGTGCCCCTAGCACAGTGCTTATGGCGCCAGCCACACGCACTGAGGCTGGTGAGTTCAAACCCAGCCCAGGCCAGTAAAATAACAATGGCAACTGCCACAAAAAATAGCCGAGCATTGTGGCAGGCACCTGTAGTTCCAGCTACTTGGGAGGCTGAGGCGAGAGAATTATTTAAGTCCAAGAGTTTGAGGTTGCTGTGTGCTGTAATCCCGAGGCACTCTAGCGCAGGGCAATATAGTGAGACTCTGTCTCAAAAAAAAAAAAAAAGAAAAAAGAAAAAAAAAGAAGAAGAGAAAGGGCAGAGATAAGATATAGGAAGAGGAATAGAGTTAGTTGGGTGCCAACCAGTGACCAAGTTTCCATGGCCAAGTCAGCAGGGAAGCCCATGCCCCTTTCCTCATTCCTGGCTCCCTGCCTATTCTAGGAAAGAATAGAACCTAGACCAAATTTAAGTCTCCATCCTTTTCTCTGGAAATCATTACTTTACTGGCTGAAGTAGGAGACTTTCCAGATGTAGTTCTTACCCTACCCCTGAGAAAAAGAAGGATCATTCCTCTTTGGCTACAGCAAAGCTGAAGAGCCCAAACAGTTGCATTCCCACTATCCTTTACCCCCAGCACTGCCATCTGATCTGGGGTGTAGATCTCAGCTGCTCCAAAAGCAGCATCCTCATACCAGTTTTCTCCATATCCAAGCCCCCAGAAACCTCCTGAGGTCCACATGACTTTCTCCTCTCACTCCTTGCCCCCCCCACCTTGGGACCCAATTTCACCCTCCACTGTATGCCCACCTCCTTCTGGGACCCTTCAGTCCTCTGCTGGAGCCCGCTCATGCCCCCGTACCAGAGCTGGCCACTGTCCATTCCTCCTGGTGCTGCTGCTGGTGCTGCAGGAAGCTGATTCGGCGGCGGAAGTGGCGGGGACAATGCAAGCAGGTGAAAGGTCCCTCCCGGGGTGCATGGACCCTCCCATGGCCCTCCAGTCGGGCAGCTGTCCGAAAGGCCTTACCACAGATACTGCAGCGGTGGCGCTTGGGATCTGTGTGGGTCCTGCCATGGTTCTTAAGAGAAAGCAGGTTGGGTAGAAGTTTGGGGCAGAGGGAGCAGGGATACAGTCCAGTAGTGTGGGCTTTCTGGTGGTTCAGCAGGCTGCCAGCATGGCGGTAGGAACGCCCACATTGGGCACAGCGGAAGGGCCGCTCCTTGTCTTCAGCCAGTGTGGACTTTACTCCTTGTCCTCCACTAGCTCTCTCAGCATTCTCTCCTGGGGGTCTGGGGACTTCTGATGGGGCCTCCTGGGCTTTCTCTCGACCAGTGAGACTCATCTCATCCTCCACAGTCCCAGCTTTGGGACCTCTGGCTTCCTCTGTATGGGCTGGCACCTGACTGTAGCCCCTGGCATGAGTCTGCAGGTGGCTGGCCAGTTCATGCTGGAACTGAAAGACCTTGCCACAGTGAGGGCAGACAAAGGTCTGAGCATCTATGTGGTTGTGGCTGTGGCTCTTTGTGGCCACAGGATTCAAGAACTGCTTGGAGCAGAGCAGGCAATAGTGTCGGTCTGTCTTATGGGTATTTTGGTGGTTCAAGAGGCTGCCTGACTGGCAGTCGGTCTTTCCACATTGGCTGCAGGAAAAAGAGTGGCTCTCTGGCTGAAGCTGAGATCTGTTGTTGTTGTTCCAGCTATCCATGTGACTCAGACTAGGTCCATTGGACTGCCTGTCATCAAGGTGGCAAGGTCTCCTGGGGACACTGTCCTCTGACTCATCTGGCTTGGTCAGTACTTGACCACGAGAAATCCAATCTCCTTCGTGATTCACCAGTCCTCTGTCTCTCTGCCACCAATCTGCCTTTCCTGTGCTCCAGGACACTGGCTTTGGGGCTTCTGAATCTGCTGCCCTATCGGGGCTCTGACTGTGCTCCCCTGGCCTCATGGCTTGGTCCTCCCGCTGGGGTACTGACTCAGCTCTACTTGATTGGCCTTCTAGTACCTGGTTATTGGCCAGACTGCCCTTTGTGATACTTGGGCCTCCCAGACCACTGGCCATCTCCCTTTTTGTCTTCTCCTCATGCTCTCGCAGGTGCCGCTCTAAATATCCCCGGCCAGGGAACCCATGGCCACAGAGGGCACTGCGCACAGATGACCGCCGAGACCGTCCAGCCCGCCGTCGACGACTCTCTGAGTGTAGTCTTTGATGGTCCTTCAGGGCCATGCGGTTGGAGTAGGTCTTGGGGCAGGTGGGGCAGCTATACTGGCCTGTCTCATGGCTGCGCCGGTGGTTCAGGAGGCTGCCAGCGTGACGGTAGGTCCTCCCACACTGTCCACACCGGAAGGGCCGGTCTTCCCGAATCAGTTTTCGGGTACCCCCACCCCCACGCCGCTCAGTGTGGACCCGTTGGTGGCTGGCCAGCTGTTTTCGAAGGCGGAAGGCCTTCCCACACTCATTGCAGCGGAAACGGCGGGGATCTGCATGAATGCGCCTGTGGTTCTTGAGGGACATGAGGTTTGAGAAGCCCTTGGAGCAGGCCTGGCAGCCAAAATGACCAGTCTGGTGGCTCTGCCGGTGGTTGATGAGGCTGCCAGCATGCTTGTAGGACCGGCCACACACCTCACAGCTGAATGGCCGCTCAGAGCTGGCCTCAGTCTGGCAGCCCTTCTCTGCAGTTTCCAGCCTTGGTTCTATCTCCTCCCCCTTCACGGTGGTCTCCTCCCACACCTCTTCTTTCACCTTTGCTACCTCCTCCAGGGGCTCCACTTTAAGTTCTTCCTGGAACTTCTCCACTTCTGCTGGCCCTGGCCCCATCTCTGCCACGTTCTGGGGCTTGCTGTTGCCTCCTACCTCTGTGATGGGCCCCACCTGGGGCTCAGAGCCTTTGCAGCGAGGGTGGTTCCGTAGATGATTTCGGTAAGCAGCCAGGTTGGGGTAGCAGCGGGAGCAGACGGGGCAGATGAAGTCTCCAGTCTGGTGGATCTTACGGTGGTTCACTAGGCTGCCCCCATGGCGATAGGTCTTGCCACACTGGTTGCAGCGGAAGGGACGGGGCTGAGTCTCCAGCAAACTTTCAACATGAGGGATACAGAGATTGTCTACCACTGTGGCACCTGCTCCTTCTTCAGACTTTGTGTCTCCATTCTTGCCAGAGACAGAAATTACTATGCCTTCCAAGACATCATCTGTAGCCACCTCTGTGGCATCACCTGATGCCTCCAAAGGGCTGGCAGCCTTGTCTGTGGCAGTCCCAGAAATTTGACTCTGGTGGTGACGCTCCAGGCTCCGTAGGTCATCGTACGTCTGACCACAGCAGCCACAGATGTGCCCATAACCTGCTCCATCCAGAGCCTCCACCTCCCGCTGCAGCTGATTGAGCAGCTCTGCTTCTGAGAGCTGCAGTGGTGGGTTCTCAGCAAAGGCTGTCTCTGCTGCTCCTTCCTCTTCCCCCTCCTCTTCTGAGCCTTCAGTTATGCCAGCAGAGTTGTGAGCTTGGCGCTGGTGAAGCCTGTAACCAGCCCGCCCAGGGAAGATCATGCCACAGAGGCAGCAGAGGAAAGGCTGTGCTGAGGCCACCTCCCCAGGACCATGGTTCTGGAAGTGGCTACGTAGTGCAGGCAGAGAGCCAAACTCCTTTGGGCAAAGGGAACACTGATAGATGCCCGGTGGATGGCAGGGCCTGTGGCTCAGCAAGCCAGTGGCATGAGGGAAAGAATGCCCACAGTCAGAACATGTGTGAGCAATCTCAGTCTGCCAGCCAGAAACAGATTCCGCAGAGTGAGAAGAGTGGGGCTGGCCAGTGAGTGATTTCTGGTCCTTGTCCACCCCAGTGAGGCCATCACAGAAGTGAGTCCCATCGCCTTCTTCATCACCTAGGATATTCAAGTTGTCAAAGAAACAGATTTCCTTCTTTTCCAGTCGTTCTTCAGTGCCTCCATTCTCTTTATCACCCTGTAAACAGGGCTCATCCCTCTCAAGCCTACATCTGTCTCCTTTAGATTCAGCCTGCAAATAGTACCCATCACTTTCCCTTTCAGCCCTACAAGGACTTTTCCCCGAAGGGTCTTGGGGAGAGTCTAGACTCTCGTTGTCTTCCAACTCCTGGGCCCAGTTCTCCCCTGACAGGAGTTTGCCTTCTCCCCCATCATCAGCACTCCCAGCTCGCTTCCAATGCTGCCTGCTCCGCCGTCGACTGTGGCGTCGCAGATGGTTCTTCATGGCAGCCATGGTGTGGAAGTGTTTGGCACAGGCCCCACAACTGAAGTCCCCTGTCTGGTGGGTTTGCCTGTGATTGATAAGGCTGCCAGAGTGCCGATAACTCTTTCCACAGTCTCGGCAGGCAAATGCCCGAGGAGGTGACACCCTGGTTTCTGTCCTATTTTCTCCTTCCCTATGTGTCAGGCCATGATGTTCAAGGCTCTCAGGGTCTTCAAATAGGATCCCACAGATGCTACATATGTGTGGTGCTGTCCTCTCTGTTGAGGAAATATCAGTGGTTTCTTCTTCATATTTACACACATTCTCCTGATTTGTGTGTGATGCTGCCTCTGCTCCCACTAGGTCAGATGGGAGTTCCACCTTCAGGTGGCAGGGGGTACCCTTAGTACCTGGGTCTGTACTTCGGCGAGCAGCCTTGCAATGTACCCGCACATGATTGCGCAGGGCCATAAGGTTGGGGTACTTGCGGGGACAAAGTGAGCACTGGTACTCTCCTGTCCGATGGCTGTGGCGATGGTTTACTAGGCTCCCTCGGTGGCGGTAAGCCCGACCACATTCATTGCATTTATAGGGCCGATGATCCAGCGTGGTGGTGGGGACCTTTTTCTCTGAGTGTGTAGTATCAGTCAGCATCAGGGAATCTGGTGGCACAGATGGCTGCCCATCTTCCCCAATTCCTTGCCTGGGTCTGTGATGAGCCCGCACATGGTTTTTGAGGGCAGCTGCATTGAACAGCTGCTTAGAACATATTGAACAGGGATAGACACCTGTCTGGTGGCTCTTCCGATGGTTGATGAGGCTCCCAGCATGGCGGTAAGTACGCCCACATTCCCCACAGCGGAAAGGCCGGTACTCTTCCAGGCCACTGTCCTCCAGTTCCCCAGAGCCATTGAGCATCTGTGTACTATAGGGCTGGTCCTGGTTGCTCTGTTCTACATGCCCATTAGTGGTAGGAATCCCTCTCTCTTCCCACGGTCGCTCCCGCTTTTCATTCTCATGGGACTGCTGATGTTCCACCAATTCCCGGGGAAGCCGGAAAGCACGAGGACAGTGGTGACAGTGGTAAGGCCGATACTGGGCATGGAGTCGAGAGTGGTTCTTCAGAGCCATGAGGTTAGAGAACTCCTTAAAGCAGATGGCACAAGGGTAGATGCCCAGAGTATGGCTCTGGCGGTGGTTGGTGAGGCTCCCAGCATGTTTGTAGGTTTTACCACATTGACTGCACTTGTACCGCCGTTCCTCCTCAGCAGGAAGGGACTGAGTGGGCTCTTGGCCTTCTGTGAAGTTCACTACTGATTCAGCCAAATACTGTTCCAAATTGCTGAGGAGGCTACTGGCTGGGGTGGGGAGTGGTAGAGCTCTAGCAGAGTTGGTGGCAGGCCCCCGGCCCTCTGTACCCTCCCCAGGATCTGGCTGGCATTCCCAGCCTTCTTTTTGTCCGGGAGGTGAATCTTCCCAAGTATCTGAAGCTGTTCTGGGGTCAGGTCCAGATTCATAATCAGGTGTCTCTTCAGTATGTTTTGTCTGGTTTTCCCAGCCTTCACCAGGGCCAAGCCTCTGGCCCCAGGAATCAGTAGGCACCGTCTCACCCTGGAGGCATGGAGTGGCTTCTTTGTGGCGTGGGGGTCTGCGCCTACGGCGGCCCTCAGGAGCATGAGTCCTCGTGTGGCTCTTGAGAGCCATAGGATTGGTGAAGTCCTTACCACAAGTGGTACAGGGGAAAAGGCCAGTCTCGTGGGTCCTGCGGTGGTTGACTAGGCTCCCTGGGTGACGGTAGCCCCGCCCACACTGCTGACAACGATAGGGCCGAGGGATGCTGTCAGCCTCCACACTGTCCTGATTGGGAGATGGATGGAGCAGTTCTCGGTGCCGTGACAGTTCTGGGAGGCTGGGAAAGTGGCGCTGACAGTCTGAGCAGCTGAGTGAGAGGGGTGTGTCCTCCATGGGGCAATGTGACAGAACCCTGAAAGTTCAGGAGTAGACAGGTGGCAGCAGCATCTTCTGGTGGAGGGGCCAAGGCCTAGGAAGAGGGGCAGTTGTCAAAAGGAACACCGGAATTAACCTTGCCTCTTGGTTCTATGACCAACAAGTTTCATCTGAGGCCACTGAGAGGTTCCCCAAGCCTTAATGCCCAAAGACCTGCTTTCTACTGTATCTAACCAGGAGGTACCATTGTTTAAATATAGTGTCTGGGCATAAGCTCCCAAAATGGAAGCTACCTAGGCTTAAGCCAGCCCTAGAAGTATAAAGAAACTAAGGGATGAAATCTACTTCTGATCACAGACCTATTATGTTCCTCAGACCAGATCCAAAAGGCACTACTATCTCTAACCCACTGGTCTTTATAATTCTGAAACAAACAAAATTTACTGTGACATCTTAAAAGGAAACCTCTTCAGAGAAATCTAGTTCTTCCTCTTTCACCCTTCAGATAAATAAGTAGCCTAGAAGCACTAAAAAGCAGATGCTTTCTCCAGTTGATAACTGAGGACCTGAGAGCAGAGTTTAGAGGTTCTCCTCAGGGAAAGGGCTGGCTTATTCCCTCACCTCTTCCTGGCCTTTCAGTGACACCAGGTCTCCTTTCCCAAAGATTCTCTTGGCCACTTCCTTTACTTAATTCCCTTGAACCCAAACTATCCTTCATCCTGGAAATCCCATTCCATTTCAAGTTGGAATTTCACTTTATTGCCTTTTTTCTCTCCCATGCCTTCTTACCTTACCCTCATCATCCTTTCTTACTTTTTCTTCTACCTCCTCTCCTCCATACTGATGATGACAGCAACTCATGCTGAGCATTACCATGCGCCAGGCACTGTGCTAAGTAAAATATATTCACTGTCTCACTCCTCACAACGCACTGCAAAGCCTGTTAGCAAATTCCACGAGCAAACCCACTGATGGAGGCAATCTTCATTTCGAAGCCCTTGCTCTCTCAGTAGCAGCCCTTCATGCCTCCTGCATTACCTGTCCTCCAACTCTGACTCTTCATTCCCATGGGACCTCAGTACAATTCCTATCTTCCACTCTAAACCCTCTCACCTCACAAAGGCCTTTTGCTCTAGAATCCCTCCCCCTATTCAATCACCAGTGAAGTCCTCTGACCTCACTCCTATCCTCTGCCAATTTCCTCTAAGGTCCCCTACCTCTCACCGGCAGCCCCTTCTGTTCCCGCCGCGGGCGCGTCCGTTGGGGACCGCGAACGGGAGCGCGCCTGCGCACTGGGACCCTTACCCTAACTGCAGCCGCGAGCCCCAAGGGGTGGCTCTCGCGCTCCCACACAGGCACATTCAGCCAGGGTTGCCGGGAGGTGGGAAGAGAGGGAACGAGGGGAAGGAAGAGGAAGGAAGCAGAGGGAAAAGGGCACAGCTGGCACGAGCCAGGAGTCTACCCCCAGCTCCGCGGACACTACACTTCCTATTGTTACTAGGAAACAGGAAGTGTCCCAGGTGCAAAAGCTTCCCCGAGAAACTTCCGCCTTGGGAACACTTCCTGTCCGGCCTCCCAGCAGCCTTTCGGCACAGACACACTTCCGGCACTAGCTTCCAGCTTGGCGCCACTCTGGCTCCGCCCATGTAGGTCACAAAGCTGAGTTTTTACCCACTACCTTAGCCACACTTCCGGCAAGAGTTGCTAAAATCGTTCCGGTGCACATTGAATAAGCGCAGCAGAGGGAAAAAAATATTCTGTAGCTCTGGTTTACAGTACTTTGGTGACACTTCTCGCGGGGCTCCCTGACTCTTCCCAAGACAGGTGGAGAAGCTTCATTAAATCCACTCTTGCAATTAAAGAAAATAGTGGAATGTAAGAGGATTTAGGTACTACAAAGCCTGAGCATGGCCCTTCTGTCCTCTCACCTTCTGGTTCTTGGAGATACTTCCGGTGGCCTGGCCCCAGGCTAGGAATAGCCTGGTGTATACCTGCCCTGCGTCGCCTTCTCTTAGCACCCACAGAGACCTCTTGCAAGATGTTTCTCTGCCGCCATAGGCTGGAGGTTCCCCAGTGAATTTTTCCTTCCTCCCTAACCGGGAAAGCACCTTTCACTTCCGCTCGCAGGCCAGCCAGCCCCGCCTCCCCTCTCCCCGCCCCCCCCGCCGGCTGGGTCCTAGCGCCAGCCCTTTTCTAGCAGTGTCCCGGGCTCCGTGAGTACGAGGAGCCGCTGCCTACACCACGGAGCCAGGCCAAGTTCATCCAGGTAGGAAACGCCGGCAGGAAGCTCCTGGGGCCCCGGTTGGCCCCCGCGCGGACGCGATCAGCTGGCCTCAGTTTCCCTGTGAGCGCCGAGGACAGACTGGGTTGGCCCAGCGCGAGCAGCGCGGGCGGGGCAGGCGGTGAGTGGCCCCAGGCGGGCTCCTGGCCCAGCAGGTCCTAGAACCCGCCGGTTGTCTCTGTGGGCCGGCTGCTGCGGACGCCTGGGATCGGCCCGCGCGGTTGTCGGCCTTGCGCGGCGCGGGCCCTGGGGTCCTAGAGCCCGCCATGTTGCGAGCCTTTGTCCCTGTTGGGTGGCCAGCCTAGCAAGGTCCTTGGCGCCTGTAGCCCTCCACCCTGGCCGAGGCTTTGATCACCCCTCCCGCGGTCCTAAAGAACGCCATCTTGCAAGCCTTTGTCCCGTATTCGGCCCTCCATCCATTCATTTGTTCATTATCTCATTTTTCCTTCTCTCCTTCGTGACATGTTCTCCAAAGACACGTTTTCCGAGGTTTTATAACCAGACTAGTCAGCCCAGGGTCCTTTCCTGCAGGGGGCTGCCTGTCTAGCGGGGGTGCCGAGAAGTCAGGAAAGTAGGATTAATGCAGCTCTTGGCCCTTCCTCATTGCCTCTTTAGGCCCTAACACCCTTCAAACTCCCCCCATACTTTACGGGCCCCGTTTTACTGATGAGGAAACTGAAATCCAGAGCGCCGTGGGACCCTTACTTCTCCTGTATTCCTGAGGGCTCTGCGGAAGTGGGAACTTGAAGGATGAAAAAGAGCTTTCTCATGGGAAAGCAAGGGCTTCTGAGGCACAGTGAATTGCATATAGGCGTGGGGAAGTGGCTGGAGCTTAGTCGCTGTCGGAAGGGGAACGCCGATGCTCTAGCCGAATCTGAAAAGTAGGTTGGGATCAGGTTGTGAACTGAGACGGTTGGAAGCCTAGGAGATGGTTAGCACTCACCTCTGCACGGTTCTTCAATCACCAGATCTCTCATAGCCTATGAGGCTTGTGTGGTGAATACTTTAGAAATGGGGAGACTGAGATGACTCCTTTTTCACCTCATCCATGCCCCAGGGGCCTAGCCTAAGCTTTTTGGGAAACCACTCATTCCTGAGGAGACAGCAGTAAAGCAAAAACAGGGTTCCGTCACCACAAACAACAGTTGTTTCTTTTTTCTTTTTCTTTTCTTTTCTTTTTTTTTTTTTTTTGAGATAAGAGTCTCACTTTGTTGCCCTTGGTGGAGTGCCGTGGCGTCACAGCGCACAGCAACCTCAAACTCTTGGACTTAAGTGATTCTCTTACCTCAGCCTCCCAAGTTGCTGAGACTACAGGTGCCCACTACCATGCCTGGCTATTTTTTCTTTTTTGTTGCAGTTATCATTGTTGTTTAGCTGGCCCTGGGCTGGGTTTGAACCTGCCAGCCCTGGTGCATGTGGCCACTGCCCTAATCACTTTGCTAATGGCACCCAGCCAACAGTTGTTTCTTGTTGTTGTTGTTTTTAAGGGAAAGGAAGAGACACCACAAACAACAGTAAACCCACTGTGGGACACTGGAACAAGAGCTGGACCTTGTGAACTTAGGAAGCCAGAAATTCAGTTAATAAAGAGTTATTGACTAGGCATGGTGGCTCACACCTATAATCTCAGCACTTTGCGAGGATGAGGAGGAAGGATAGCTTGAGGTCAGTATTCAAGGCCAACCTGGGCAATATAGTGAGACCTCTGTCTCTGCAAAAAATAAGAAAATTAGCCAGGAATGTGCACCTGTAGTCTCAGCTACTTGAGCTAGGAGGATCACTTGAGCCTAGGAGTTCAAGATTACAGTGAACTATGATTGGGCTTCTGCACCCTAGCTTGGGCAGAGAGGGAAATCCTGTCTCTCTCTTAAAAAAAAAAAAAGGTAGGGGGTGGCTGGGCGCAGTACCTGTAATCCTGGCACTCTGGGAGGCCAAGGTGGGTGGATTGCCTAAGCTCACAAGTTTGAGACCAGCCTGAGCCAGAGACCTCATCTCTAAAAACAGCTGGGCATTGTAGAGGGTGCGTATAGTCCCAGCTACTTGGGAGGCTGAGGCAAAAGAATCACTTAAGCCCAGGAGTTTGAGGTTGCTGTGAGCTGTGATGTCACAGCACTCTACCGAGGGTGACAAAGTGAAACTCTGTCTCAAAAAAAATATATATATATGTGTGTGTATGTAGTTACTGATGGACATTCCTACAAACTCCTGCTATGAGGGAGTCAGCGGCTATATATCTGGCTTCAAATTGTATCTGAGGTTGATTCTTTCCATTATTTTTGGTCACTAAATGGGGTTCTGGTGTAGAGGATACAAATAGTCAAAGTTACCTGGCTCTTTGTCAGTGTGGACTCTAGTGATAGAGACAAAGAATTAACTACCAAACTATAAGATGTGTATATGCTAGCAAAGCAATAATTAGGGAACAGAGTGCAAAAATTTGCGAGTCTGACCATCTGGCTTTTAATACTGGCTGTGACCATGACTTGTTTGCTTCTTTGTGGTGTCACTTTTTTTTTTTTTAACTGTTACTTCATTTTATCTTATATTGCCATCTATTCCCATGCCATAAGTTTTTGTTTCTTCTGGGATATCTTTTTCTTCTGTTCCACTTCCTCTTCTGGTTTGGGAACAATTTATTCCTTTTTCAGTAAGGATCATCTCGATGCGGCAGGGGGGAGCTTATGTATAGGTTAATGCGACCCTGAGCTCTGTAAGTTCAGCGATGCATCTTGGGTGCTTTGTTCACCTCGCTATGCTCAAAGACCAGAGAATCTACATTGAAACCCTTAAGTTCAGTATTACTCTCTGCATTTTCTTTTTTTTAGACAGAATCTCACTGTGTCACCCTGAGTACCATGGCAACATAGCTCACAGCAACTCAAACTCTTGGGTTCAAGTGATCCTCTTGTCTAAGTCTCCCAAGTAGCTGTGACTACAGGTACCCTCCACAATGCCCAGCTATTTTTTTGTTGCAGTTTGGCCGGGGCCGGGTTTGAACCTGCCAACCTCGGTATATGGGGCCAGCACCCTGAGCCACAGGCACCGCCCCACACTATTTATTTAAATTGAAATCCTTCATTTTATTGGTTGGTTTTTTTATTTGCATACCCTTGATTCCCTGGGCAGTTTCATGTGTGTTATTTTTTTTTTTTTTTTTTTTTTTTGAGACAGAGCCTCAAACTGTCACCCTGGATAGAGTGCTATGGCGGCGTCACAGCTCACAGCAACCTCCAATTCCTGGGCTCAAGCGAGTCTCTTGCCTTCGCCTCCCAAGTAGCTGGGACTACAGGCGCCCGCCGCAACGCCCGGCCATTTTTTAGTTGCAGCCGTCATTGTTGTTTGGCAGACCCAGGCTGGATTCGAACCCGCCAGCTCAAGTGTACGTGGCTGGCGCCTTAGCCCGTTGAGCCACAGGCGCCGAGCCTCATGTGTGTTCTTAAAGTGACCACGAAGATTCGAACCTCTGGACTTGCATGACTTTGTGGGGTTTTCTGGGTCAAGTGAATAGTGAACCATTTTCACAGATCACCTTAGGCCTTAGGAGAAGATGAAAAGTGGTGTGGTGTCACTTCTTATAAGAAACTAATCTGGCGGCTCAGTCCTGTAATCCTAAAAAGCAGATGGATTGCTTGAGCTCAGGACTTCAAGACCACCTTCAGCAAGAGCGAGACCCCATCTCTACTAGAAATAGAAAAAGTAGCCAGGCGTTGTGGCAGGCACCTGTAGTTCCAGTTATTTGGGAGGCTGAGGCAAGAGGTTGCTGTGAGCTATGACATGCACATCCAGGGCAACAGAGTGAGACTCCATCTAAAAAAAAAAAAAAGGGCGGTGCCTGTGGCTCAGTGAGTGGGGCGTTGGCCCCATGTACCGAGGGTGGCAGGTTCAAACCCGGCCCCCCCCCCCACCGGCCAAACTGCAACAAAAAAATAGCTGGCCAACTGCAACTGTAACAACAGCAAAAAATAGCTGGGGCCTTGTGGCAGGTGCCTGTGGTCCCAGCTGCTCAGGAGGCTGAGGCAAAAGCCAGGAACTGGAAGTTGCTGTGAACTGTGATGCCGTGGTGCTCTACTGAGGGCGACAAAGTAAGACTGTCTCTAAAAAAAAAAAGGAAGAACAGAAGAAAAGTTAATCCAATCAACCAAGGCCTTACCCTTATAACTTCATTTAACCTTTATTACTCCTACCCTTATTATCTCATTTAACCTTAACTACTTGCGTAAATGCCTTATCTTGCCCGGGGACAGTGGCTGAGGCCTATAATCCTAGCATTCTGGGAGGCTGAGGAGGATCACTCAAGCTCAGGAGTTCAAGACAGCCCACGCAGAGGGAGACCCCCATTTCTACAAAAAATAAAAAAATTTTCCAGGTGTGATGGTGCACAACTGTAGTCCTAGTTACCCAGCAGGCTGAGGCGGGAACATCCTTTGAGCCCAGGAGTGTAAAGTTGCAGTGAGCTATGATGGTGCCCGTGCAGTTTAGCCAGAGTGACAAAATAAGACTTTGTCTCACAAAACAAAACAAAAACCCTTATGTGCAAATACAATCACAATGGGAATAAGGGTTTCAATGAGTTTGAGGTAAGAAGGGGAGACACAAACATTCAGTCCACAACAGTTCTCGGTAGCTATGATATTAGCTTCAATTGTTTGAATAGTATGCATAAAATGCTTAGACTGATACCTGGCCCACGGGTAAGCTTGCAAGAAGTTTTACTCAGATGACACCATAAAGTAAATTAAAGAGGAGGGATTGGCTCGGCGCCTGTGGCTCAGCGGGCTAAGGCGCCAACACCTGAGCTGGCGAGTTCGAATCCAGCCCAGGCCTGCCAAACAACAATGACGGCTGCAACCAAAAAAAAAAAAAAAAATGGCTGGGCGTTGTGGCAGGCGCCTGTAGTCCCAGCTACTTGGGAGGCAGAGGCAAGAGACTCGCTTGAGCCCTGGAATTGGAGGTTGCTGTGAGCTGTGATGCGACGGCACTCTATCCAGGGTGACAGCTTGAGGCTCTGTCTGAAAAAAAAAAAAAAAAAGGAGGAGGGATTAGCAAGTGATTGGCAGAGATAAAGATAAGAGAGGTTTGTCAACTCTGTCTCTCTCATCTCTCTCTCTATCTCTTTTTTTTTTTTTTTTTTTGAGACAGAGCCTCAAGCTATCACCCTGGATAGAGTGCTATGGCATCACAGCTCACAGCAACCTCCAATTCCTGGGCTCAAGCGAGTCTCCTGCCTCTGCCTCCCAAGTAGCTGGGACTACAG
>CAUYRH010065467.1:0-15526 GCA_963574655.1 Perodicticus potto | reverse complement strand
CAATGACGGCTGCCAACCAAAAAATGGCCGGGCGCCTATAGTCCCAGCTACTTGGGAGGCAGAGGCAGGAGACTTGCTTGAGCCCAGGAATTGGAGGTTGCTGTGAGCTGTGATGCCACGGCACTCTATCCAGGGTGACAGTTCTTGAGGCTCTGTCTCAAAAAAAAAAAAAAGAAAAGAAAAGAAAAGAAAAGAAAAAAGAAAAAGGGTCTAAGACCAAACGGTTTTACACCTGAATTTTACCAGACCCACAAAGATGTTCTGGCACCTATAGTAAAGAAATTATTTTATAACATCTAGAAGGAAGGAATCTTCCCTGATTAGTCTATGAAGCAAGAGTGTTCTTGATACTAAAGCCAGGAAAAGACACAACACAAAAAGAAAACTATAGACAAACATCCTGTATGAACATAAATGTAAAAATTATCAATTAAATTCTAGTGAACAAAATTCAGAAGCACACACACACACACAAATAATAATAATCCACCAAGACCAAGTGGACTTCATCCCAGAGGTGGAAGGATGGGTCAACATACACAAATCGATACATGTAATTCACTATATAAATAGAAGCAAAGTAAAAACTACATGAGCCTCTCTATAGATGCAGAGAAACCATCTGACAAAAAGATTCTTTTGCCAAAATAGGCATGGATGTAACAGAACTCAAAACTATAAAAGCTATATATGCCAAACCCATAACTAATGTTATACTGAAAAGAGAAAAATTGAAAGCATTCCTGTTTAGATCTGTAACTGACATGGTTGTACACTGTCACCTCTCTCTTCAACCCAGTGATGGAAGTCCTGGCCAGAACAATCAGATGAAGAGAAGGAATTCAAGGGCAAACAGATGGGAACATAAGAGGTCAAACAATTATTCTTTGCTGATGATGTGATCTTATATCTAGAAACCCAAAAGGATTCTGCCAAAAGACTCCTAGAATTGACAAATTCAGCAGAGTCTTAGGCTACAAAATCAATGTACACAAATCATTAGCATCCCCGTACACCAACAGTCAAGCTGGGAATAAAATCTAAGACACAATACATTTTATAATAGAAAACAAAATACCTAGGATATATTTAACTAAGGAGGTAAAAGAACTCCATAAGTCACTAAGAAAGGAAATTGCAGAGGATATAAACAAACGGAGAAAAGAAAATCACACTCATGGATTGGCAGAATCAATTTTCTTAAAATGTCTATATTACCCAAAGTGATCTACAGTTTCAATTCAATTTTGTTAAAATATCAATGTCATTTTTCTCAGATGTATAAAAATAATTCTACACTTTACATGGAACCAGAAAAGAGCCCATATAGCCAAAGCCACCTTAGGCATAAAGGAAAAAGCTTGACATATCACTTTATCAGACTTTAAGGTACACTAGCAGGCTACAGGAGTCAAGCAGCATGGTGCTAACACAAAAACAGAGACATAGACGTATGGATCAGAACAGAAAACCCAGATATAAAACCATTCTCTCATTGCCATGTGATCTTTGACAAAGCAGACAATAACATACACTGGGAAAAGAATCCCTGTTCAATAAATGGTGCTGGGAAAATTGGAGAACCTCATGCAGAAGATGGGGACCACATCTGTATCTCTCACTACTCACAAAAATTAATTTACAATGAATAATAGACTTCAATCAAAGACAGGAAACCATAAGAATTCTAGAAGAAAATGTTGGAAAATTTCTTATTGGCATTGGCCTCATCAAGGAATGTATGAAGACCCCTAAAGGCAATCACAACAACAAACATTAACAAATAGGACCTCATGAACTTAAAAAGCTCCTGCATGGCCAAGGAAACAATCAATAGAATGAGTAGGCAACATTCAGAATAGGAGGAAATATTTGCATGCTACTCATCTGATAAAGGGCTGAGAACAAGAATCTACAAAGAACTCAAGAAAATCAGCAAGAACAAATCAAACAACCCCATAAAAATGTGGGCAAAACACATAAACAGAGGATTTTGAAAAGAAGATAGACTAATGGTCTATAAACATGGAAAAATGTGCAGTGTCTCTAGTCATGAGGGAAATGCAAATCAAAACCACTATGAACTATCACCTAAATTCAGTGAGAATAGCTTTTCTCAAAAAATCTAAAAGCAGCAGATGTTGGTGTGAATGCAAAGAGAAAGAAACACTTACAGGGTCTTTGTGGGACCGCCGACTTCTGCAGCCTCTGTGGAGAGTTGGATGGAGAAAACTGAAAGAACGAGAAGTCGACATGGCATTTAGCAGTCCCACAGAGGGGAATTTACCCAAACGGGAGTGGGAGTCACTTTATCAATAAGTCATGTGCATTTTAATGCTCATAGCAGCACAATTCATAATCGCAAAGATGTGGAACCTACCAAGTGCCCATCAATACATGAGTGGATTAGCATACCACTAAAACGTGGTATACGCATACCATGGAGTAAAACTCAACCACAAAGAAAAACAAAATGTTGAACTAACACCGTTTGCAACAACCTGGCTAGAGCTGGATACCATTCTTCCAAGTGAAGTTTTTCAAGAATGGAAAAACAAATACTGCATGTACTCACCATTAAATTGGAGCAAATCAATCACCATCCATGTGGTCATTTGATAGTAAGACTCAATGAAAAGCAACTAGGCAAGTGAGGGCAGGAGAGGAGGGGCAAATTCACACCTAACAGGTTCAGAGCACACTATTGGGATAAGGGGCACACTGGAAACTTTGACTCAAGCTCTACCAGGGCAATTCATGTAACCAAAATGCATGTGTCCCCATAGTATTCTGAAATTTAAAAAAAAAATAGTTAACATTTCTGAAATATATTATCTAAATTTCAGTTCCTTAAGAAAAAAAGCAGAAATTTATCTTGTATCCATGCTCCTTTTGTGGGTATACATCATGTTGAGCTTTGATAGCTTCCTGTTGTCTTTTGGATGGTTCAACCGCCAAAGACACCAGGCATCTTCACACTGTCTCTGAGAACACTGCTGACTGACCTTTGAGGATTGGAGGCAGCGAGTCTGCGCAGGAATTCACACCAGCGTGTGGGAAATTCAGGGTTCCAGTGTGGAGAGCAGCCCGTGATAACCTCTCGCTGGGCCATGCACAGACCTCCCTGACTGTGAGTGTTGAAGAATATAGCTCTGCACCCCCATTTTGCTCCCACTGTGCTGTCATGTGCAACCTCTCAAGCAGCAATGCCAGGGCAGCCACAGCCAGGGCAGCGCCAGCCGTTTCTCTTCCCAAATGTACTGCCAATTGTAGACTCAGTGAAAAAAGCATAGACTCAAGGTAAGTAAATTTTACATCCCATTTAGCAACTCACTTTCAATTAATCACAGTTCTCGTGTTTTTGTCTAACAAGTGTTCAGACACAACAAATTAGGCTTTTTCTAAATTCAGCATAAAAAATACACAGTTCACCACCATAGTGATTTCTATATTATTTTCACTATGTGCATTCTTCTCTATTATCTTACATACATATTATAGGATTATTAAATATTATGTCATAAACAGTAGTACCTAAAGATATATTGACCTCAAGATGAATGATTAGTCTTGTTTTTAATTTTAAATGATTTCCCCACTCTAGATTAAAGTGACAAAAGTAGAACTTACGTATTATAAATGTAGGGTAGATATCGGTGCCCTTCAGTCTTGAGAGAATTTCTAAAATTATTCAATGATATTTTCCTTCCAAATGGCTGAATTGGTAAACTAGATGCTGAGTTTCCTTTCTGACTCTTAGTCATTTTCCAGTTTTCCAAGAATAATTTTAAAATAGCAGCATACAGCTTTACACGATACATTTGGTCTCATTTTGCAAAAACCCTGGAGTCTCGGTCATCTGCAGAGCAGGCGTTTCTTTGAATCGTTTTTCACCATATCCTCTCCTGAAGTGGTCTAGTTTGTTAAACTTCCAGTGTGTACAAAATATCATGAATGCTATATTAATCAAGTTGATGAAAATATCTCCAATTGTATGTGAAGCCCACACACTGTACTCCTTGACTGAATTATTGTACACAGCTATGACTCAATAAAAAAAAAAAGAAAAAAAAAAAAAAACTTCCAGTGTGTATACAATCCTCCTCTTCTCTGATTTCTGAGTTTACTAAATGTATTAATGTCTAATCTTAATATATGGAATGAGTCATGTAATGTTTGAGCCACAGTTTAGCTGTGGGCAGGACTGTTACTGGGAGCAGAAAAAGAATGAATTAAATGATAGTGCACCTTACGGGCTCTCTTCTGTTTTTGATGTTGCTATGTAACTTTCTTGTTATTTTAAAATAGCAACACATCAATTCACTGCAGAAATAGCGCAATGGCACATATATGCAATGACATATAAAAATACAGATTCTCTAATTTACATTTGCTTAATTACTCATGTTATCAGTGGTGAACAACTTTAAATTTGTAATGCTAAGAGGAATTACAGATTTTCTACAAAGAGGTATATTAACAAGATCTGAAGGAAATGAAGGAAATAACTCTTGATAAAGAAGTTATAGGCAAAAAAATGATATTGACAAGTAGCTACAGGAAAGCCAAAATACCACAGAAACAGATCTTTTTGTTAGATTTTCAAAGTGACATAGTATATACTTGTTAGCTTTAATCATGTTTTCATATTTATTTTTTGGATGCTACCCCCTACTTCGGTTGTCAGGCATAGTAAAAACTCACTGGTAAATAATAAATGCCCCATGTCCAGACAGAAATCTCCCATGAAGTAAATAAATAAAGATATCTACTGAATCAGAGTTCCTCCAAAGCCACCGTTGTTTGCTTTTATTTTTTCATTCTTAGCTTCTCATGCCCTTTCATTACTTAAGGAATAAAAGTTAGCCCACAATGCCTAGAGGTGAGGAAAACACAGCCACCGTCCCTCTGACCCAATTATTATATGTCTTTCTGTGTTTCTGTCAGGCTGGAAGCAGAGAAAGAAATGAACTTACTGAATTTTTAATGGTGCATTTGTTTATGTTTAGTTTGCTTCTAAGACCTCTCTCTATATATTCCTAAGCACTGCTATGACTTGCAGGAACAATTTTTTTCTTTTCGTGCTTTTATGTTTCATAATAGGATAAAAACCCACTGATGAATTTTCCAGGAAGATCTATTTCCTCCCTTATACCTTTGGGAAATTAAAGCTTCATTTTGAACACGTGAGTAATAGGTGAAGCTCATTTTTAAAGCAAAATTAAATATTGCCCTCAGAACTCTGTCATATCCTTTTTTTTTAATGATTCATATCTGACACTTTCATACTCTAAAGGCACATCTACACAAAAACAAATTACCTCCTTCACACGTGGAGAACCCCAGAAACTGATGGTCCAATGCATGACGTGAACTCAGGAATCAGGGCCTAGTCCCAGCATAGGGATGAGAAAATCACATGAACTTTTGAGATCGGAGTTCCTCATTCATTTAGAAGAACAGCAATTCCATGTCTAGAGTACGGCTCATTGAGAGAAGGGTCATTCTGACCTTTGTGCCTAATCTTCAGACCCTCGCTGTGGAAAGTCAGAGACTGACAAATTCTCTTCTAGGTTTTTACCACCCTGTTACTTTTGTTTGTTTGTTTGTGTAAATATATCAATTTATTTGTAATGTATTTTAAGTAGGTATCTGAATGACAAGGCTGAGTACCAGAAATGTACCCAGGAAAATAAAAGTCAAACCAGAGTTTAGTGCACATAATTTAAACTAATATATTCTTTTGGAAGGATGTTTGGAGAATACTTAGAGATCTAAAAAAAAGCCACCCTGTTACTTTTGAAAGACTTTGTTGTACTATTTTCCTAAGATTCAAGAGAAAAACTCTTGATAAGTTTACAGAATAGAATAAGAAAATAGCCAGAATTAGCAACTAGATAAGGCAATTAGCTGCTACACCTGAAGGTGTTGCTGTTTGGGAAAAGGTACTGGTGTTCTGCATCCCTGTTCTGTGGGAATTTGATATTTCAGTTTACATGTCTTAAGTCTAACAGCAGCATGGGCATGGATCTACTGTATGCTCATGTGGGTGCGCTTGATAAACATAAAAAAGGACCTGATGAGACTGTACAACACACCAAGAAACTCTCCAGGTTTGCTTGACATCCAGATGTCCAAAATGAGGGAGGAAAGGAAACAGTGTTTCCCTGCATACACAAAAACCCATAACTTTTAAAATTGTAGCACTTGTAACTTTTAAAATTGCTTACTTGTTTTCCTCATGTGTTTCTAATCCTTTTTCTATTTCATGATTTCCACTACTTGCAAAGTTTTAAATTCTTGTACCTCTAGCAAAATTTTCACATGGACCTGCACTTTTCTGAAAATAAAATATTCCTTCCATTTTTTTTTTTTTTTTTTTTTTTGAGACAGAGCCACAAGCTTTCACCCTGGATAGAGTCCTGTGGCATCACAGCTCACAGCAACCTCCAATTCCTGGGCTCAAGTGAGTCTCCTGCCTCCACCTCCCAAGTTGTTGGGACTACAGGTGCCCGCCACAATGCCTGGCCATTTTTTGGTTGCAGCCATCTTTGTTATTTGGCGGGCCCAGGCTGGATACGAACCCGCCAGCTCAGGTGTACATGGCTGGCGCCTTAGCCCATTGAGCCACAGGCACTGAGCCTCCTTCCATTTTTTAAATGTAGATACATGCAGCTCTAGAAACACCATTATATTTCCAGCATGTTTGTTTCTATTTTTAATGTTTAGTTTTCATCATGTACATTTAATATATTATGCAAGAGCCTTTTGAACCAGTGAATAAAAGAGTTATTCAATGAATTGTTGAGGCCAATGGCTAGAAAAAAAAATATATCACAACAGAGTAAACTGCAAGTGAATAGAATATCTAAAAAGTAACATAGACTAAAAGAAAACTAGATGGAAAAATGTGTGGATGTTTTCTGTGCCCAAGAATTGGGTAAAGCCTAAGCATATAAAGAATCAAAGAGGCAAAAATAAGTTTGATAATTTTATTATATAAAAAGTGAAGATAATTCTTTGCAAATATTTTAACAGTCAATAAGATAAATGAAAATATAACAGACAGACAAAAAAATTACAGTTTTGACAGACAAGTGCTAACCCTTAATCCACAAACAACCTTAAGTAACAGTGAGAAAAAGATTAAGAATCTAATAGAAGGTGGCGCCTGTGGCTCAAAAGAATAGGTCTCTGGCCCCATACACCACAGGTGGTGGGTTCAAACCTGACCCTGTCAAAAACTGCAAAAAAAAAAAGAATCTAATAGAAAAGTGGGCGAGGACCCCGGACAAACAGTTAATAAACAAAGATTATTAATGCCCTATGAACAAAACTACAATCAAAACTACTTATAATTGAACACAAATTGACATAAAAATAAAATAGTTTTCAGTTATCTGAATGGTAGTGATTAAAGTTTGCTAATGAGTCATGTTGGCGACAATCACAAAAGTAACCCATCACACCCCTGAACACCTGTACATAAACAGTGTGTAATTTACACATGCTGAAACTCGTGGACTCAGTAGTTCTACTTCCATAAGTTTATCTAAACTTATGACAGTACAAAATATAGGACTGTACTTAAAATGATTTTCACTGGAAATCTAAATTTATGTGTACAAAGAGTGTGTTTTAATAATAAATCTCACTTTGTCACGAGTGTGATATAGTCAAACTGTAAAACTGAGTTCTATGCAAATCCTGAAAAATGTGAGGAGGATCCCTTCACTGCAATCTCGAAAGGGATGCAAAACGCATTGCTTAACAATGAGAGAAAACTGTGGAAATATTAAAATCAAGAAAGGTAATATCATTTTGTTAAGAATATGGACTCTGAAGCCAGCTGTGGTGCTCACACCTTTAACCTTAGCACTCTGGGAAGCTGAGGCAAGTGGATTTCTTGAGCTCAGAAGTTCAAGACCAGCCTTCGCAAGGGGGAGACCTTGTCTCTATTCTAAATAGAAAAACTAGCCAGACGTTGTCTGTGTGGTGCCTGTAGTTCCAGCTGCTCAGAAGGCTGAGGCTAGACAAACTCATGAGCCTAAGAGTTTGATGTTGCTGTGACTTATGATGCCACAGCACTCTACCCAACAGAGAGATACCCTATCTCGATAAATAAATAATAAATAAAAGAACATGGGCTCTGAAGTCAGAATATTTGATTTGAAAGTAAGTTCTGTCATGTGATGTAAAATACATTCTACAAGTTTCCAACTCTTTGGACTCAAGATTATTTCCTTAGGTGTTGAAAGGAGAATAAACACTACCTCAAAGGGTTTTTGAAAAGATAAAAGTAAGTAAATGTGTAAAATGCTTATCTCATTGCCTCGGCCTACTCAAGAAGTGTTAGATGATATTACTAGAATCACATTTATAATATGTTTGTGGAAACTATATTTAAAATTATTGACACAAAATATGGCAATCATGATCGCTCCTAGGAAGTAATGTGAGGGGTAAAGAAGGGGCAGGGATGAAGAGATGATGAAAGATTTTTACCTATTTCTATATTCTGTAAAATTTCCATAATGAGCATGTGGTTCCCCAATACTAAATTATAAATATTTCCACTTTAAATCCTTATTACCCAGAAAATATTAATTTAGGACTTACTATGGACAAGGAGGCCTTCTGAACAATGTATAGCATAAAAACTAAAAATCTTCTCATCAAATGTTCTTTCAATCTAAACTTACTTAAAATATTTAATTAAAAAAATGAGTGTGGGGAGGTAAAACAGGCATATTTATTCTCAGGTTACTGTCACTTACAATCGATATAATCATGTGCAATAAACCTCAAAACTTTCCGAATTTCTTACTGTGGGTCTTTGATTTTCTAGGCTGTTCTTTCATTTTCCAAAACTGTTCTTTTCCCATGTGAGATATTAGCACCCAACTCTTCCATTCTCTAAATCAAAATTTCTCAGCAATCATCAGCTTTTAAATTTCAAGACAATTTCTCTTTTATCTAAGAAGCATTGGTAACTAAAAAGTCCCAAAATTCACTTGATCTGACTCAGTAATTCAATAAAACTCTGATTTGTTTTCTACCTTCTTACATATACAGATATTAAGATGTGAATATAACTAAGTATTTGAAACTCTGGGGGAATTTTGCCAAGGACCATTAAGAAATTCAATAGTTCTGCTACGGAATGTTAATTAGAGTAACACGAGTCAGCCATCAGCTTTCCCCAAGGTCATTCCTATCAAAATTGATTAGTCAAATTTCAAGTCCTTGCCCCAAGATCTTGTTGTCTATACCATTCTCCAATCAAAAGAACCAGAGTTCCTTGTAGAAATGGCTTATCCCAGGACTGAAGCAGGAGACATTTAAGATTAGCCTGCAGTAGCTCATATTTATAGAAAATAAGGAAGTTATTAAAGCATACATGTACAAAAATATAGCTCAGTAATTAAGGGAAATATCAACAGTGATAAACCATGCTGATAGTTATGTACCTTTAATGATAGATAATGAAAAAAATTGTATTCCAAATTGATAGCTCCTAAGATTAAGCAATTAGAAAAAGCCAAGAAAAATAACACTTTTCTATACTATTTTAAACCAAGATGCTTGCCAATATTTAAAATAAAAAAAAAAAAACTAGGATAACTTTTTAAGAGTTTAGCCAAAGATGGAATTTTAAAAAACAAAACACAAACTATGTATGAAAAAAAGATATTGTCCTATTATAATTGTTCTTAATATAAGCAAAAATTTTCCATGGATTGCCAAGAAAGAACATTCCCTTTTTATTGACCCTTTACCATCAGTCCCCCCACCATCACATCATTCCTTACTTAAAATAATAAATTAAATTTTAGTTGGAATCTCAAAAGCCCCTCCGAGTCTGCTTTTGCTTCAGTTCCTTTGCATCTCCTGAGGCCCACTCTGGACTCTCTTACCAAATGGTCCTGCTTGGTTGATTTCATTACTATGAAATTACTGGGTCAAGAATTATTTTGTAAACCAGATGTCATCATAAAGTGTTCATGGGAATTGCAGAAGGAGAAAAATCCCTAGGCTATAACTTAGTGATTGTACACACTAAGAACATGATTCACCTCCTGTAATTTCTCAGCCCTTCAATATGGTCACAATATCCTCAAGTCAGTGATATTTCAGATGTATGAGATCTAACGAGATTGAAATTTTAAAGATTGCAAATGGTCTAACTATGCCCTTACACAAACTACCCAAATATCAAATAATAAAAGTAGATTATTAAAGGATTGTAATCCATTGTACCTACATTCCTCAAGTGAGGACTTGTTATTATATGACTAATAAGTGAAATTTCAGTTTATTGCCTATTTTTGCAAATAAAGTCCTTTTCGAACATAGCTATCACCATTCATTTATGTATTTTCCATGGCTGTGTTAGCCCTGCCATGGCAGAATTAAATATTCATGACAGAAACTGACCTGAAAAAAAAAAAGTTACTGTCTGGACCTTTAGAGAATGAAGTCTATTGATCTTTGTTTACATTATGATATTAGAAAAAATAGAAAGCATATCCCTTAGAGATTGAATGCTAATTATGGCTTCTACAAGCTCATTGCAACTTAGAGGATGTCTTGGTTACAATGAATATTTTAGACACTGGTCCACATTAACTCTTATATTATCCCAATAAATTTGTGCTGTAAGGCCTCACGTCAGTCAAATGCAATAAAGACTGCCTTCTTTAACTCCCTTACAGTTACCCTCATTATCTGTTTATAAAGATGTGGATAAGCTTCGGAGATTATAATTCAGGAGCATAAATATTTTAAGTCATTAGGACCAAAAATTTCCACAACTGATGAAAGATATCAAGCCATAGATTCAAAATAGATTTTAATCTCTTAGAAGATAAATACAAAGGATAGTGATATTTTGTCATATTCAAAATGTATGTAAAACTTAAGAGCAGAAAATTGTATGATAAAAATGTAAGAGGTAAATGCAGTTAAGTAGTTCTAAGTTTTATTAACTTAAGTAAATAACTAAAAAAATGATTAATGTGTGACATTAATTTATCAATTATTAAAATTGGAATATCTATCATAACCATTCAAATTAATGTTTAATACATTTTAAAAGATATAATACATTTTGAAAGCATTCAGTTAGTCCAAGGAAGACAAATAAGTAAAACAAACAAACAAAAAACATGGAACATATGTGATTAAGAGGTAAGTAAAATAATTGATAAAAACTTAAATGTATTAATAAGTACAATAAATATAAATGAAATAAATATTACAATTAAAATATATTCAGACTACATCAAAAGCAAAATGTTAGTGATCATATACTCTTTATTTTTTATGTTGGATCAATAGAAAAGTAGTGTGATAAGGCTATATTGTTTGCATTTTTAAGGTAAAGTTGTAGTTGAGTACTTCACCCAGGAAGTGTGCTATATACTTTCACACTTTAACTGTTAAGTGGGAGCTTACTGAACCCCCTCCATTCCTTTTCCCCTCTCATACACTCTTTGAAAGGGACACATTAAAAACAAGCCTTCAGAAAGGCTGAAAATAAAATTATAGAAAATGATAAACAATGCAAACTCCAACTGAAAGAAAACAGAAATCAACAGTATAAAAAGGGTACGTAATTACATTCACAATCATAATATGAAATTGAATACTCCTCCATTTCAGTAACTTCCATAATAACTAATAATGTATTATTGAGCTTTCCCCATGGTCATTCCTGGGGAAAATGAAAAGTTAAGATAAAGAAGATTAACAAAAATTAACCAATTAATATAGTAGACTATTGACACAGAAAGTTGCTTATTTTTAGTTCATATACAATAGTCACCACACTTAGTAGAAAATATAAAACAGTAAACACATATTTTATAAGGAAAAACAGGCACAAATCAAGGATTCACTATTGGAAAAATAAAGTGTATTGGGGAAAAGACAAGATGGCTGACCAGAGACACCAGCTGCAAGATCATATCAAAAAGAAGAAATATGTTAGAAAAAATAGAAAGCATATCCAGTAGAGATTGAATGCTAACTATGACTTTTATTAGCACATTGCAACTTAGAGGATTGATGAAAAAGAAAGCACACAAACAAAAAAACAAAAATAGATTGGCTGTAATTCCAAGAGAAAATTGCTGGAACTTATGAGAGATTCCATAGAAAGAAGTTATGGAGCAGAACAGATACAGATAAAAGGAGAAAGAGATAAGATATCTGAATTTGCAACAAACATATAAAAGATAATCTTATTAGTTATTTGGAAAATATGAAAATATATTAAAATTTTAACATAATACCATTACACACTAACCATAATTTCTACAATTAAAAGAAAACAAAACAAAAATGCAAACATCCAGAATTAAACTAAAAATCACATACCATACCAAGAAACAAGAAAAACTTAACCTGAACAAACAGAATCAAAAGATACTGACATTGAGTTTAAAGAAATGTAAAAATTATGTGTGATAGACTTTGAAACAGCCATCATGAAAAGACTTGAACCAGCAATTCCAAGCACTTTTAAAACAAAAGCAAACAAAAAGCTTTAGCAAAGAAGATATAGGGATATATAATGGTACATACAGAAGATATACACATAAAGAAAAACTAAATGGAAATCTTATAATATGTTAATAAAATACAATAACCAAAATTAAAAACACAACAGGACAGTGGAGTGGAAGGAATCAATAAACTTGAAGATAGAGCATAAGAAATAGAGAAAGAAAATTTCTATACTTTACTCAATCTGATAAATCTTAATATCAGTAGAATGTGATGAATCATGTTTACATAATAAATGCCTATTGTACATTGCTAAAAAAGCTACTCAGAAAGACATGAATCCAATAACATTGTAATGATAAATCAAAGTGTTCCAGTAATCCACAGAAGTCAAGAAAAATGGCAGAGATAGAAAAATAATATGAAGAACAAACTTAAATAAAATGTTTAAAAATACAAAAATAAAGTTATAGACTTAAGCCCTAGCATGTAAATAAAAACCCTAAAAACGTAAATAGATTAAAATAGATGTTAGCAGAATGAATTAACAAACATGACCACATCTTTGCTGTCTACAAGAAATGAACTTTAAATATAACAATATAGCTGGTTCAACATATAAAAATACAAAAAAATCATATCATACAAACATTATTCAAAAGTGGAAAGGCAAAGGTGTGTTACTATAACATATACTTGACTTCTAAGCCTAAAAAATTGTCATAGATGGAGAAGAACACTAGGTAAATACAAAGGGTCAAGCCACCAAGTTGAGGTAGTCATAAAAATACATATGAATCAAACAACAAAAGTGCTTCAAACTATGTGAAACAAAAAGTGACACAACCGAAAGGAAAATAGATAAAGCCACATTCGTAGACAACTTGTATACCCTCTTTTAATAAGTAACAGAATAGTTAACAGGAAAATCAGCAAGGATGTGGAAGAGTTTAAAATCCTTCAACCAACAGGACATTAATGAACATGTATAGAGTATACCACCTAATGTTAGTATAAAACAGTGTTTTTAAGCATCCAAAAGACATACACCAAGATAGACACTGTCCTGGGCCATAAACCAAATGTCAGAAAATTTAAAAGAATTGAAATAATACACAATACATATGAAAAGGCAAATAAGTATAAAAGCTAAACATTGAAAAGAAAGAATAAATTCAATTAAATCGCTGTATCCCAACTCAAGACGTTTATTTAGCGACAATAATGAAGTTTGTTTGGTACAGATAGAAGGGGTGGACGTGCAAATCAATTGAACAGAATAAAAAAACTTCAGAAATGGACTTAAATAGATATGCCCAACTGATTTTTGACAAAGGTATAAAAGCAACTCAACAGAAAAAGATAAAAAGAACCCTCTTAGCAAACGATGGTGCAGGAATTAGAGGGTATGAGAGAGAGAGAGAGAGAGAGAGAGAGAGACACGTCTCCCGTAAGTCCTCGAGTCTCGTAACTATACAATTTAACTGAAAAGGGATCAAACACATAAATGTTACATGTAAAATCATAAGACTTTCTAGACAGTATTCAAGATCTGGGGGTAGGAACATAAATACAAAAATTTGACATTCAAAATACAATAAGAATAATCCACAGAAGAAAAATATGATAATGTATTTCATAAAAATTAAATACTTTGAAAAAGATCTCATTAAGAGGATAGAAAGCCAAATCTAGAAGAAAATATTTGCAAACCACATGTCTGACAAAGGACTGGTATCTAAAATAAATAAAGAGCTTGCAAAGTTAACAGTGAGGAAAACAAACATTCAGTTAGTAAATGCACGAGAGATAAGGACAGATATTACTATGAAGAAAATGCACAGCTGGAAAACAACTAACATTATTTGGCATACAGATGTGAAAAGTAGGTTACCATCTGTAGCCATTATTAAAATGTAAACTAAAATCATGCAGTGATACTATGTTACCTCTATCAGGGGGGTGAAAATAAAAATAGAGAAATAACACAATACCAAGTGAAGGATGTGAAAAAATTGAATTACAAAAAAATTAAAAACAGAAAAAATTGAATTACTCATACATTGAAGATGGTAATGCAAAATGATTTAGTCATCATGGAAAATGGTTAAGTGATTTATTTTAAAAAATAAACAGTTAACCACCATACTACCCAGCAATTCCATTCCTGGGCATTTACCTGAGATAAATAAAACTTCACACAAAAATTTATACATAAACGTCTCTAGAAACATTATTTGTAATATTACCATTTAGAAAAAATTGCTAAATGTTACATGGGATATCTCTGTTGTTTCTCATAACTGCATGCGAATATATGATTATCTTGACGTATAAAGTTTAAAGATTTTTTTCTTCCCTTTGTATATCATGTGGAATTATGTTAGAGCTCAGAATTTATATTCTTATTGCTAAATAAATATTGTGATTCAACTGAAGTGTTTTGTTCCTTTTGTATTCTCATAATATCATTTTGCAATAATTTAGAAAAAATTTCTGGACTAGATTTTGCTTTAGAAATGTCCTATTATTTGTTTTCCCATGCAATAGTTGCTGGGGATGAGAATACAATTATTTTTTTAATTAGGAATAAATTTAAAGAGTGAGATAGTTTATGTTTTAAAATATGTAACTCTCACTGAAATTTGCATGTGCATTTTAGTTTAAAAATACTTTTATTATATACTAAAGAGTTTATTACTAGTTAGATGTTACCTGAGTCTCATATGAAGAGAACATTCATTTGCTTTTAAATCAGATAAAATAAAAATAGATAACAGAGAGGTTTACATCCTTGAAATTTCTTTTTTTTTTTTAATTATTTTTTATTGAGTCATAACTGTGTACAATAATTCAATCATGGAGTACAGTGTGCGGGCTTCACATACAATCAGAGATATTTTTATCAACCTGATTAATATAACATTCATGATATTTTCTCATTTACTATGTGAAAACAATTTTGATCCATATTTAGAAGTTTTCTCCTGACCCTTCACATATGCACCACAAGTGT
>CAUYRH010065466.1:0-40091 GCA_963574655.1 Perodicticus potto | reverse complement strand
GCCAGAGGTGGCCAGTTCAAACACAGCCCCAGCCAAAAACCACAAAAAAAAAAAAAAGAAAGAAAGAAAGAAAGTTGGAGGGACTGCACACCATGCTTCTTGAATACCATTTTGCACAAATCATGTGCCCACTAGTGTGTGGGTGTATGTGTGCATGTGTGTTACCAGGAAAAAAATAACAGTGTGTTTTTGTGCCAGATGGATTCTCAGAACTGCTTTCTGAATTAAGGGTGTGTGCATTTAAACTTTGGATGAATGTTGCCAAATTATATACCAGAAAGTTAGGTCAGTTCAGACTCCTTCTAACAGAATTTTTTTTTTTTTTTTTTGAGACAGAATCCCACTATGTTGCCCTCGCTAGAGTATTGTAGTGTCACAGCTCACAGCAACCTCAAACTCTTGGGCTTAAGCTATTCTCTTGCCTCAGCCTCCCAAGTAGCTGGGACTACACGTGCCTGCCACAATGCCTGGCTATTTTTTTGTTGCAGTTGTTTAGCTGGCCCCAGCCAGTTGGAACCCACCACCCTTGGTGTATGTGGCAGGTACTGTAACTACGGGCGCCAAGCCCCTCCTACAGATTTTGAGAGAGTCATTCTCCCTTTGCCTTTACCAACGACGATATTGATGACTAAATGTTTGTCCTTTTTTGTAGATGAGAGCCTCCGGCCCCCAGAGAGGGACTGGGTTTTTTTTTTTTTTTTTGAGACAGAGCCTCAAGCTGTCGCCCTGGATAGAGTGCTGTGGCATCACAGCTTACAGCAACCTCCCAATTCCTGGGCTCAAGTGAGTCTCCTGCCTCTGCCTCCCAAGTAGCTGGGACCACAGGCCCGCCATAACACCCGGCCATCTTTTTGGTTGCAGCCGTCATTGTTGTTTGGCGGGCCCGGGCTGGATTCGAACCCGCCAGTTCAGGTGTACGTGGCTGGCGCCGCAGCCCGTTGAGCCACAGGCGCCGAGTCGAGGGACTGGGTCTTATTTTGCTGTGATCAACCATTGCACTGGAAGGTTGGCCTTTCCCTGCCTGCCCAGGAGCTCGATTATCTGAGACAGGTGTTTTCATCTGTATCTCCCCTCCTCTTTTGTCTTCTTGTGCATGGTGGCTTCTCCTTGCAGATTTTTTCACTTGCACTCCCAGGCACAGCTGGTACCTTGAGGACACTGTCTTCTGATTGCTGGTACTCACAGCCATGTCTCTGCTGGTGGTCATGCTTGTGGTGAAGAGGTCATTCCATGGTCTTGCCATACACTCATACACTTTCGGCCTTAAAAAGGAATAAAATTGGGGCAGCGTTTGTGGCCCAGTGGGTAGGGCACTGACCCCATATACTGAGGGTGGTGTGTTTGAACTTGGCCCCGGCCAAACTGCAACAAAAAAATAGCTGGGCATTGTGGCGGGCACCTGTGATCCCAGCTACTTGGGAGGCCGAGGCAAGAGAATCAATCACCTAAGCCCAGGAATTGGAGGTTGCTGTGAGTTGTAACACTACAGCACTCTACTGAGGGCGATATAGTAAGACTCTGTCTCTAAAAAAAAAAAGGAATAAAATTCTGATAACATACTACAACAGGGATAATCCTTGAAAACATTATGCTTAGTGAAAGCAAGACATATAATCAAATATTTTCTGATTCCATTTACACGAGGTGGCTAGAATAAGTAATTCACAGAAGGGAGAATGGATGAATGATTGTTTAATGGGTGCAGAGTTTCAGTTTGGGATGATGAAAAAGTGCTAGAGATGTATGGTAGTGATGGTCACACAACAATTTCAATACCCTCAGCTGGGCGCAGTGGCTCACTCTGGGAGGCCTTGGTGGGTAAATTGCCTAAACTCAGGAGTTTGAGACCAGCCTGAGCTAGAGTGAGACCCCATCTCTAAAAAAATAGCTGAGGGTTGTGGGGGGCACCTATAGTCCCAGCTACTTGAGAGGCTGAGGATTGCTTACGACCAAGAGTTTGAGGTTGCTGTGAGCTATGATGTCATGGGACTGTACTGAGGGTGACAGTGAGACTGTCTCAAAAAGGAAAAAAGCAATTTGAATACTCTCAATAGCACTGAGCCATGTGTTTAAGAATGGTTAAAAGAATTTTATTTTATGTTTATCTTACCACGGTTATAAAAAAGGAATGAAATACTGTTACATGCTACAATGTGGATTAACCTTGAAAACATGCTGAGTAAAACTACTCAAAAAAGACTACATATTACATAATTCCATTTATACTAACTGTACAGAGAAGGTAAATTCATGGAAAGAGAGTAAGATTAGTGGTTTGTCAGGGACTGGGGAAATTGGAAATGACCTCTAACAAATATGGAGTTTGTTTTAAGTGTGATGAAAATGTTCTGAAATTAGTGGCAATGGTCACACAGCTTTGTGAATATAACAAAAACCATTGACTTGTATATTTTAAAATGTTTTAAATGTTTAATGATATACCTTAGCTGGGCACTGCGGCATGTGTGTAGTCCCAGCTACTTGGGAGCCTGAGGCCAGAGGATGGCTTGAACTCAGGAGTTCGAATCCAGCCTGGGCAGCAAAGCAAGGCCCTGTCTCTAGAAATATTTTAAAAATTAAAAATTAAGGCTTGGCGCCTGTGGCTCAAAGGGCTAATGTGCCAGCCACGTACATCTGAGCTGGCTGGTTCGAATATAACCAGGGCCCTCCAGACAACAATGATGGCTGCTGGGCGTTGTGGCGGGTGCCTGTGGTCCCAGCTACTTGGGAGGGGGAGGCAAGAGACTCGCTTGAGCCCAGGAATTGGAGATTGCTGTGAGCTGTGATGCCACAGCACTCTATCCAGGGTGACAGCTTGAGGCTCTGTCTCAAAAGAAAAAAAAATTAAAAATTAAAAAAAAAAGAGAGAGACAACCTAAGTAAGAGGAGTTATGATCTAGATTGGGGGGCTAGCAAACTAAGTCCTATTGCCTATTTTTGTACCAGCTAAGAATACTTTTTATAGGGCCAGGTGCAATGGCTCACACCTGTAATCCTAGCACTTGTGAGGCCAAGGCGGGTGGATTTCTGAGCTCACTGAGCTCACGGGTTCGAGACCAGCCTGAGACAGAGCAAGACACCTGTTTCTAAAAATAGCCAGGCTGGCTGGGTGTAGTGGCTCACACCTGTAAAACAAGCACTTGGGAGGCCCAGGCAGGTAGATTGCCTGAGCTAACAGGTTTGAGATCAGCCTGATCCAGAGCAAGACCTCATGTCTAAAAATAGCTGGGAGTTGTGGCAGGCACCTGTAGTCCCACCTACTTGGGAGGCTGAGGCAAGAGAATTGCTTGAGCCCAAGAGTTTGAGGTTGGTGTGAGCTGTGACACCATGGCACTCTACTAAGGGTAACAAAGTAAGACTCTGTCTCAAGAAAAAATAAAAGAATACTTGTTATAGATAAACATTGTGATCAATAGGATAGGACACATTGACTTGGAACCCCAGTTAAGCAAAGCCTTATTTTCTTCATCCCCTGAATTCTATTCTTCTCATCAGTAGATCTGCATATAAAAATATTATACTCAATTATTATTATTATTATTTTTATTTTTAGAGACAGAGTCTCACTTTATCGCCCTTGGTAGAGTGCTGTGATGTCACAGCTCACAGCAACCTCCACCTCCAGGGCTTAGGCAATTCTCTTGCCTCAGCCCCCCAGTAGCTGGGACTACAGGTGCCCGTCACAACACCCAGCTACTTTATTATTGCAGTTTGGCCGGGCCAGGTTTGAACCCACCACCCTTGGTATATGGGGCCAGCGCCCTACCCACTGAGCCATAGGAGCCACCCTCAATTATTATTATATTTTGATTTCATTAATTAAAAATCTGTGGGAATTAATTCTTTAGCATTATATAAGTACTCCATCTATATAATATTATGGATTTTTGTTTTTTGGCCCACAAAGCCTGAAACATTTACTATCTGGTCCTTTCCAGAAAGTGTGCTCCTGTTCTAGACTCCAGAGAGATGTTGAAAATAATGTTGAAAAGTACTGTATGAAGATGAACTAGCCCTAAGCTACAATTACCTCTCAAAAATAACGCAGCCTGGAAATGACTGAAATTTCAATCAAATTAACCAGGTCACAAATGTTCTTGATATATTCTGATGATTAAGTTTAGAGAAGTTAAGGAGAGGGGAGAACACCTCATTTATATCAGCTGTAATAGGAAGAGAAAGGAATGGAAAAGGAAAGGAAAAAGAAGTGAATAGGAAAATGTTCATATGTTTTGTGAATTGATAATGATAATGAAAATAATCATATGAACATAATGACTTTGAACACCTACATACCCAAGTACTGAATAAGCACTTCATTGTATATATTTAATTTTTTTTTTTCTAAGAGACAGAGTCTCACTTTGTCACCCTCAATACAGTACTATGGCGTCACAGCTCACGGCAACCTTCAGCTCTTGGGCTTAGGCGATTCTCTTGCCTCAGCCTCCCGAGTAGCTGGGACTAAGGATGCCTGGCACTAAGCCCGGCTATTTTTTTGTTGCAGTTTGGCTGGGGCAGGGTTCAAACCCACCACCATTGGTATATGGGGCCGGTGCCCTACTCACTGAGCCACAGGCACTGCCTCTATTTAATTCTTGTATGAACCCTGAGAAGCTGAAGTCAACTGATATCAACTCTAGTCTTCCAGCAGTAGAAAGTAGTACTTTGCCCAGAAAAAAAGAAGCTTGAGATTAGAGGGTTATGGGCCTTAAATACTAATGCTGGTGAAGAGCCTATATTCTGTTTCTTTTACCAGGTTATTCTTTTTTTTTTTTGAAATATGGAATGCTTCATGAATTTGCATGTCATCCTTGTGCAGGGGCCATGTTAAGCTTTGTATCGTTCCAATTTTAGTAAATGTCCCGCCAAAGCAAGCACCATCAGGGTATTCTTCAGATGGGGAGGCCCCTGAGAGATTTTCAGGAGTGTGCAATGGTCAGTTCTACGTTTTGGGGTGGTAACAAGGATGGCTTTGGGAGATAACTCTTGAGGCCAACAGGCCAGAGAGAAGCTTTTTCGATAGTCCAGGAAAGAACAAAAGAGGGTTTGTACCTATGCTGGATGAAAAGAGAAGTCTATGGACACTTCTCTGGTTGATCACAGGTGACAGAGTGCACATGTGGGTTGGGGGAGAAGGAGGCAAAAACTACTTCAAAGTTTCTGGTGGCAAAATGACAGAACTCAAATAAGAAATGAGTTTGTGTTGAGTGGCACCTGTGGCTCAAAGTAGTAGGGTGCCAACCCCATATGCTGGAGGTGGTGGGTTCAAACCCAGCCCCAGCCAAAAAACTGCAAAAAACATAAAAAAATAAAAATAAATAAATAAATAAAAAATGAGTTTGTGGGAAAACAATGAGTCCAGTAGTGGTGATGTCCTATATACAATTCCTGGAGAATATATGGGAAAGGTTGTCTAGGGCACATTGAAAATGTGTATCTAAAAGTTCAGAAAGACACCTGTTTGGTCTGGAGGGAGAGGTTTGAGAACCAAGAGGAGATGGCTGACCTTAGAGAAGGATAGAAAAGTGGGACAGATAGGGAGAAAGCAGATGCTAGGGAAAACTAACGTTTCTAGTGTTGAGCCAGAGCCACTCTTAGGGAGGGAAGGAAGGAGTATAGGACAGTTAGTAAGACACAGTGATATTATCATAAGAGGTCAATGGAATGTTACAGAGCCATCAAAGAAGAAAAGGACTGTTAACATATTTGGTAATTTGAAGGTCACAGATGAATCTGATAAAACAGAGAGTGACAGTGCCTGAGGGGTATTGGGGAATTCATAGAGGAAGAAGAGAGTTGAGGATGGATGCTGGGAAAGACTGCGACCCAGGACGGGTTTTTTAGAATTGAGAAAAACTGTGTCTGAGGAGGGAAAGGGAGACTTTGAAGATGCCACAGTTAATGGAATAACAATGGGGGAGGGGATAGACTTGAAAGCTCAGGGGATCTTGACCTTGAACTGCCCTTCATCTATTCCAGAAGACTCCATCTTCCCTACTAAACAGAACATATACTATGAAAGGAAGAAAAAGAAAGAAAGATTGACTGAGAAATGCTTTCATGCTCTCTCCCGTGTACACAGATAGCTACTGGGTAGTGTGTTTTTCTCTGGGTGCTGGTCACAGAATCTTTGTGTCTCATTTTCTAAATCTTCAATGAGGATGAAAACCACCTAGCCTTAGGGCAGCGCCTGTGGTTCAAAGGAGTAGGGCACTGACCCCATATACCCTAGGTGGCAGGTTCAAACCCGGCCCCGGCCAAAAACTGCAAAAAACAAAACAAAACACCTAGCCTTCCACTGTATTTTGCAAGCCAATGTCTATATTTTAAAAATACAAAGTTATTAGAGAAGTGAGATGACACATGGTTTGTCAAAGACACCCGACCACACTTGCCTAGTTTATAAAACCCCCATAGTTGAAGGCACCCCTCCCCCATCGACATGTGTGATGTCACTTCCTAAAACTGTGTAAAACACGCAATTCCGATAATCAAAGCTCTTTCTCACCATGTGAGGTCAGACAATGTCCACCATTTATGTCTCTTAAGAGTTGCTCTGGAAAATATTGAAATATTCTGTTAGATTAGTAAGGCAACCATGACATTGATTTCAAGATGGAAGGTAAGAGTGAGCTAATTAGATTTTATTTTTTTCCCCTATGTATTCAAAATTATTTCAGCAGTGGCTCAAAAAGTGCGGTCCCTGAACCAATAGCATCGGCATCAACCGGGAAACGGTCAGAAATGCAAGTTCTGGAGCTACACTCCCGACCTACAGCCTCAGCAACTCTGGGGGTGGGGCCCACAATCTGCATCTTAATGAAGCCCTCCAGGTAAGGCGGCGGGGCGCTCAAAAGTGAGGGCCACGGATTTATGTAAGGCCTTTTCGCTCGGCAGCACAAGGACCTTCTCCTTGGCATCACCTGGAGCCATTTGAGAGCGCGGAATCTCGGGCGGCCTCACATTCAGTAACTCAGAACCTGCACCTAACCCGTGCCTAGGGTTTCAAGTCTGAGAAGCCTTAGTCTGCGTTGCTGCGTCTGCTTAAAGTAACCAGGACCTCCTCTTCAGTAAGTTAAATAACCTGACAGCCTAGCTTAAGCGACGAAATTGTTTTAAAACACCTAACTCCTGGAGCCCGGTGCACGGCTAACTGCCTGATTATCACCCTGGACTGTGCTCTGTTTCAAGCAGGGTAAAAAGGGGAGGGAGGATCTGGAGGAGAAAACTCGGGGGCCAGCGCCGTGCCTTCCAGGTGGACCCGGGGAGCAGGTGTGACTAGCCGGAAGGGTCGAGAAGAGGGGCGCGCTTTCTATGCTGGGAGGGACAGGAAAGGAAGGGGCAGGGAGCGCTGGGTGCGAGGCCCAGAGAACTCGCGGGAGCGCTCCCGGGGGCTCAGGGACGCGGGGGCTAGAGTCCGGTAGGGCCGAGGGCAGGGGTCGGGGGCGGGGCGGGGGTGGGCCCCAGGCCGGCGCGGGGGCGGGCGGCTCCGCGGCTCCCCGCCCCCGGCCCGCCCCTCCGCGGCGCCATTTTGCAGGCGGCTGTCGCGGGGACTGGAGGCGGCGGCGGCGGCGGCGGCAGCTGGCACTGCGGCGCCCTGGCGAGGCGGCGGGACCGCGACCCAGCGAGGAGCAGCCAGGTGAGAGCCGGACCACCGCTCCCCACACCCGGTCCGCCGGACGCACTTGCCGGCCGGGCCGTGAGGTGACCGCCGCGCCCACGAGGCCGGCCTGGCACGGCCCCCGCGCGCTGTCACCGGCCCTGCGGCGCGGCCTTTGCGCCCCCACCCCGACTCGCCTCCCGAGGCCGCGCTTGTTGACCACTTTGGCCCCGAGGTTCGCGATGTCTGGCCGCCGGTGGTTTCTACCTCCCCTCCCGGCCCAGCCCCGGGGCGCCCACCCCTGTCTGCCTCGGGAACCGCAGCGCGCTTGGGCCCTCAGGCCGTGTTGCGGGGAGGCAAACGGGGTCCCCCCCGGGGTCCTAGTGGCCACCACCGTCTCTTTCTAGGCTCGGGTCCCGCGTGTCCTGAAGTGCTACCCCCTGCTCCTCCCCAGGTAGTGGTGCGGGCATCCCCCTTACCCCCTGGAATTCAGGATCATCAAGAGGGGCGGCGAGGAGAGTTGCCTTTTACATTCTTGCTTTCTTTCCTCCTACAGAGGCTGCGCCAAGTAATTTTAAAAGCGTCTGCTCCAACCCAGGGCCTTTCTGGCCTGGCCCCCGGGACCTCAGGTCCCCCTTGTTGACCCCTTTCAGAGGGTGGAGGGAAAGAAATTGACATTTCCTATGTGATTACTTGTAAGAGCGCAAAATTTTCTCCTTCTTTTGGCCCTGGGTGTCTTCTTGGATGGGTGGCTGATAACTCGGCCTTCAGACTGTAGGGTTTTTTTTGCAGTTTTTGGCCGGGGTTGGGTTTGAACCTGCCACCTCGGGCATATGGGGACGGCGCCCTACTCATTTGAGTCCCAGACGCCGTCCCAGGCTGTAGGGCTTTAAGGATGACTGATGGGAAATCATCAGTTGTCAGGGCAAAGGGTAAATGAGGGAAACTGCAGGTGGAAGAAAGTCACCCATAAGGGCTTTATGCCTCTGGGGCATTTGGAGTAGTGCTACTTTTGTTCTTGCACTGCTGGGAGACCGGAGGCGATGCTGTCCTTGCTGACATTTGGGTCAGTCATCCCACAGAAGGCCTGGGATGTGCCAGGACATGGGACGGGCATCCCAAGACAGTCTGGTTTGAGCTGTCATTAATTGGCCATGTGACCTTTAGCAGCCAGTTTCCTCTCTGAAACTAAAGGCTGGAATCAGGATGGCTGGAGCATTTTTCGTACTATGTTTTTGTATTTGAGAATTCTTGGGTTCAGGCCTCACCATTTCCATTTGTCTACACCTATCTTTTCACTTTTGCATATGACTTTGCAACTGCTTTCCCTGAAGGTGTTTGACTCTGGTGAGATTCACAAAGGGCCCTTTCAGCTCCAAAATTCAGAATTCTGTACTTGGTTATGGTTGGCTATCTTAGGGTCCTTGTGATTGTACTACTACTGTTCTTTTTACCCATCTAAAATTAAATAGCTTTTGGGCATGTGTATGCAGTGTAAACTCTTAGAGCACACCTGTTAGTTAAAAGGAGGTGGTGGGTGTATCCAGCCCACTACCTGTTCCACATGACATTCTGAGCATGAGGTATCCGCTTTCTAGACTATTTCTTTTGCCAAAATGGCGACCCACTTCTTTCTTTTAAAAGGCAAATTCTTTTTTGGTTTCTTTGCTTGGACAGTGACTTTTTCTTTTTCTTCTCTCTCTCTTTTTTTTTTTTTTTTTTTTTAAGAAAATAGGTATTTTAGGAACTTTTTGTGTTGACAGTTTTTGTAGAATGCAATTGTGTTCTCTGTGACAGAGTCAATTAAGTTGTATTTAAATATCTTCAGAATGTTTAAAAAGTGGTTATGAAAGTACTTGGCTAGAATTTGTAGAGGGTTTTCCTAGCCATGCTACCTATCTCATTTTTATTCTTTTTTATTATTATTATTATTTTTTTTGTAGAGACAGAATCTTACTTTATTGCCCTTGGTAGAGTGCCGTGGGGTCACACAGCTCACAGCAACCTCCAACTCCTGGGTTTAGGCGATTTTCTTGCCTCAGTCTCCTGAGTAGCTGGGACCACAGGCGCCCACCACAACGCCCGGCTATTTTTTTTGTTGTTGCAGTTCAGCTGGGGCTGAGTTTGAACCTGCCACCCTCGGTATACGGGGCCAACGCCTTACTGACTGAGCCACAGGCGCCACCCTATCTCATTTTTATAGCAAAGTCTAGTGGACCTAGCATTGTAGAAGTGAGTTATGGGGCCCAGGGGCAAGCTCATGCAGCATCCATTGATGCATCTCTCCATGTGCCTGGGTGTGCTGACTTTGACTCGTAGTGTTGAACAAATCATTGTTGAATAAAACTCAGTCTTTTTCCCTCCCAGAGCTACAGATCCAGTTTGTTGGGAGTTGGAAATCCTGAGTTGCCTATTGGCATTCTCTTCAAATGCCTGAAGGCAAATCTGGGATGGATTTGGGGACCCATTTCTGGTACTACTGGTAGCTTAAGGAATTTTCCCATTTTGGTTAAGAGAATTAAGTCGGCAGTAATAATTTGAAATTATATGGTGCTTTGTGCTTGTAAATGAAAGCTTTTACAAGACGTATTTTTATTTAATCCTCTTAGGCTTTTTTTAATTTAAACATCTTACATCTCCCTGACCTGTTTCTAGGCCTTGCCTATAAAATTCTGCATATCAGTCTTTTGGTTCCCAATGCGGGGTAACCTCATTAATTCGTTTTCACACCATGCTGTTCTTCCAGTTTTCTCCTCACAGGGCCTGGTGTCTGGGCATTCTTTTACTCTTTCAGTAGGGAACTTGCCTGCTCCAGGTTAAGCTGTACATTACTGCCTGTGGGTTTCAAGAAGCCCTTTGTGCCTCTCTATTGCAGTTCTCTGATTTTCTTCCTGGCTTTGCTATTTAGAGCCTGTTACTTTGTCATAGGTTCTAGGTTGGTTCTCCAGTAACTGAAGTCTGCTGTCAGCTTGCCCCTTTTGTAGGCCTTTCACATTTACGTACGTTGAGGGCCTAATTTGTTCTGATAAGTATATTGTTGGTGCTTAGGATGCTGCAGGGAGATTCTCTGCCCACATGGATCTCCCACTGGACAATGAGATAATAGGACTTAGTGTCATGAAGAAGTTTGGCAGGACTAAGAGGTATTAAGAGTTGGTATGGGTGCTGAATTTTTTTTTTCTTGAGAGCTCCATCGCAGCACAGCTTACAGCAACCTCAAACTCCTGGGCTCAAGCAATTCTCTTGCCTCAGCCTCTCAAGTAGCTGGGACTACAGGCACTCACAATAATGCTGGGCTATTTTTCAAGACCAGCTCTTGCTCAGGCTGGTCTTGAACCTGTGAGTTTAGGCAATCCACCTGCCTCGGCCTCCCAAAGTGCTAGGATTAGAGACGAGAGTCACTGCGCTCAGCCCAGGAGGTAAAAAAAATTTTTTTTTTTGAGACAGAACCTCAAGCTGTCGCCCTGGGTGGAGTGCCATGGCATCACAGTTCATTCAACTCCTGGGCTCAAGTGATTCTCCTGCCTCCGCCTCCCAAGTAGCTGGGACTATAGGCGCCCGCCACAACACCGGCTATTTTTTGGTCGCAGCCGTTATTGTTGTTTGGCGGGCCCAGGTTGTATTCCAACCCACTAGCTTAGGTGTATGTGGCTGGCACCTTAGCCACTTGAGCCACAGGTGCCGAGCTTAAGGAGCTAAAATTTTTGAAGGATAGACAAGGAGGGTCTATTAGTCTGCTTTGGCTGCAATAACAATATACTACATATCTCAGACTGGGGGGGCTTAAAACACTAAAACTAATTTTTTAGTATTGTAGAGTGCAGAAAGTCCAAGGTCAAGGTTCTGGCCAAGTTGGTATCCAGTGAGGTTTCTCTTCTTGGCTCATAGGTGGCCACCTTCTTGCTCTTCCTGAGACCTTTTTCCAGGCCATTTCTCTCTTCCTCTTTTATTTTATTTTATTTTTGTAGAGACAGAGTCTCACTTTATCGCCCTCAGTAGAGTGCCGTGGTGTCACACAGCTCACAGCAACCTCCAACTCCTGGGCTTAGGTGATTCTCTTGCCTCAGCCTCCTGAGTAGCTGGGACGACAGGCGCCCCCACGCCCACAACGCCCGGCTATTTTGTTGTTTTGCAGTTCGGCCAAGGCTGGGTTTGAACCTGCCACTTTCAGTATATGGGGCTCTACTTGAGCCACAGGCACCGCCCTTCTTTTCCTCTTTTAAAACCACCAGTCCTGTAGGACCAGGATCCCACCCTTAATAGCTTCATTTAATCTTAATTACCTCCTAAAGGCCTTTTCTCCAAATAGTCATAGTTATATTCTTGGTTTTTTTTTTTTTTTTTTTTTTTTGAGACCGTCTCACATTATCTCCCTCTGTAGTGGCACCACACCTCACAGCAACCTCCCAACTCCTGGGCTTAGGCGATTCTCTTGCCTCAGCCTCCAGAGTAGCTGGGACTACAGGCACCCACCACAAAGATCCCGGCTAGATATTTATATTCTCAACCTCCCCCCCCAATCTTATCAGATCAGGGCCCCACCTTAAGACCTCATTTAACCTTAATTACCTCCTAATGGCTCTTTCTCCAAATAAGTCACATCTTGGGGTTAGGGTTTCAACATATAAATTTTTTGGGGGGGACACAATTCCATTCATAGTGGAGGGCATGACATCTTTGACTAAAATTGTGAAGGAATGGAGGCATGTGGATCCCTGAAGAACATTATGAGTGGAGGAAATGGCAGATGCAAAAGCCCTGAGGCAGGAGGAGAGGACTTGGTTGAGGCTGGAAAGACAATAAGGGGCAGATCTGTAATGCTCCTAGATTTTACTCTGCGGTGAGGTTGTGGGAGCCATTTGGAGGGTTGTGAGTAAAAGAGTGATGTTCCCTGATGTAGCTTTGGACAAACATGCTCTGGCTGGTGCTGTGTGAGAATGGATGGCAGGCAGCAGAGCAGGGAGATCAGCCAGAGCCTGGTGGAGGTGCCATGGTGTCAGCTTAGCTCACAGCAACCTCAAACTCTTGAATTCAAGGGATCTTCCTGCTTTAGTCCCAAGTAGATGGGACTACTGGTGCCTGTTACAATGCCTAGCTAATTTTTCTATTTTTAGTAGAGATGAAGTCTCACTCTTGCTCAGGCTGGTCTTGAACTCCTGAGCTCAAAGGATCCTCCTGCCTTGGCCTCCTAGAGTGCTAGGATTACAGACTTGAGCCACTTGACCTATCCACTACCACCCACCTCTATTCCATGTGTATGACTCATAGATGTGAATGCAGTCCCCTCATCTTCTCAGTTGAATGTGAGGCTGTTGGAGCTTCTCTGAGCAATAGAATGGTCCCTGGAGAGATAAGACAGTGAGTTACATCTGATAAGCCCAATGAAACAGTGGTGGGCACTTGAGGTCATTATTGCTAGTTCTGAACACTAGCAAGAAGGGTGGTTAATTTCTCTAGGTGAACTCCATGTTCTTGAATTCTACTCTGAATGCTTCATTAGAGCATGAGGCCTTAATTGTAGAATGCCACCCCAGATCTTGTCTAAAGCTCTGGATTTCTAAGTTCCTCTTAGTATAGAAAAGGGCAGAGAAGCCAGCATCAGTTGGGTGCTCGGTGCTCTGCCCGGCACTTCCTGTGTTCACCAAGTTGTTCAATCATAGGAGCCCTATGGGACAATTATCAATGCTTGCCATTTTATAGCTGAGGATGCTGAGGTGTGGGAAGGCAGCTCCATGCCCAAGGTCATGGTACCACCAGGTAGCAGAGTCAGGATTTGACTCTAGGCTGGTGGGTTGCCAAGCTCCTCATTAGACTGTACTCATGCTGCTGTACCTTTGTATTCCAGGATGCTTTTCAGGAACTTGGGATTGAAGGTAGGGTTGGGCTGGAGAAGGTAGGAAAGACTTCCAGGTGGAGGGGTCAGCGTGCAAAGGGCAGAGGTGAAGAGGCCTGTGAGGGGGCGACTGGGTCTGGATAGTTGGAGGGACATTGAGGACATGATGCGGATGAGGTAGGAAGGTCCTTTGACACTGCGTCATGGGGCTTGGATTTTGTCTGGAAGGCCAGGGGAAGATTGCCGGTAGGAGTGTGTCTTGTTTAGATACACATTTACAAAACTAGGGCAGGGTGGAGGGAGACTGAAGGCCAGTAGGCCCCTTCCCCTTTTACCCTGCCTTGTCTGCCTGTGTTTCATTCCCAGCCTAGTATTTTCCTTTGTGCATCCTGTTTGGATTCTTTTTTTTTTTTTCTTCAGTTTTTGGCCAGGGCCGTGTTTGAATCCGCCACCTCCGTGTATGGGGCGGGCTCCCTACTCCTTGAGCCACAGGTGCACCCCCTGTCTAAATTCTTTTTGTTAGTTCTCCCTCTTTTTTCTGTAGGAATCTTCTGCCCCACTCCCCCACCTCAACACTCACACTTTTTTCATTTTTACACTGCTCCCCTCTGTTCAAGTAAATACATACATACATACCTCCAACTTCATCTCAGTATGTTTGAATAAGCCTTTTCATTCCGGACCATCATTTCAGTGCATATTCCTTGGCCTTGTGTCTCAGAGAATGTTCTTCTCTACCCTGCTCCTAAGTCAAAGCACTGCTGTATGTCCTTGGCCTTCAGGGAGGAAGTGCCACCTGTCATGTATTCTACTTTTTAGTTGGGATTTCAGCCTGAAATTTGATTTGGCTTTATTGACTTCTCTGCAGAGCTGGCCAAAATCCTTTGCTCTCTCCAAAGGCAAATCACCTGGTTGGGGATTTATTACAAACTCTTCCTTGTCTAACCTGGTAGATCTCAAAAAGAGTTAATCCTTCAGAAGCTCTGGAGGGGGGCCTGAAAATTTGGATTTCTTACAAGTTCACAGGTGACTAGGATGCTGCTGGTTTGGGGAACCAGCAGCACCTGTTCTAGCAAGAAAGGTTGTATTGCAACACAGCCATGCTGGCTCAGGAGACCCCATTAACCTGTAAGCCTGAAGTAATTGTTATCTGGCCCTTTATGGACAGTATTTATTGACCCCTGATTCACAGTTACATGTATGTGATCAGTGCTAACAGTTTTCTTTTGAGTTCACATGTTTTTATCAAGAGCTCTCTATAGGGCAGTGCCTATGGCTAAGTGAGTACGGTGCCGGCCCCATATACTGAGGGTGGCAGGTTCAAATCTGGCCCTAGCCAAATTGCAACAAAAAAAATAGCTGGGCATTGTGGTGGGCGCCTATAGTCCCAGCTACTCGGGAGGTTGAGGCAAGAGAATTGCCTAAGCCCAGGAGTTGGAGGTTGCTGTGAGCTGTGTGCTGCCATGGCACTTTACGGAGGGCAATAAGGTGAGACTCTGTCTCTACAAAAAAAAAAAACTTTGTATTTTAAGTCACTGTCCACAAATTATTCCACAGATGATAGTGGGATTATATGCATATTCAAAGTGTTTAGGAGTATAAAAAAGCACAACACTAATTTACAGTCTTCTGTTTTATCTAAAATTAATGTGAATTTTTATTCTGTTCCAGAAACATCAATGCTTATTTTTTTATTTTTTTATTTTTTTGAGACAGAGCTTCAAGCTGTCACCCTGGATAGAGTGTGTGGCATCACAGCTCACAGCAACCTCCAGCTCCTTGGGCTTAGGTGATTCTCTTGCCTCAGCCTCCTGAGCAGCTGGGACTACAGGCGCCCACTGCAACCCCCAGCTATTTTTTTGTTTTAGTTTGGAGGGTATATGGGGCCTGCGCCCTACTCACTGAGCCATAGGCACTGCCCTGGTTTTTTTTTTTTTTTTTTTAGACAGTCTCACTATGTCACCCTCAGTAGAGTGCCATGGCGTCACAGCAGCCCCTCCCACTCTTGGGGTTACACGATTCTCTTGCCTCAGCCTCCCAAGTAGCTGGGAATATAGGTGCCCACCACAATGCCTGACTATTTTTGCTTGGTGTTGCAGTTGTTTAACTGGCCTGGGTTGGGTGGGAACCCGCTACCTTTGGTGTATGTCACTGGCGCTATAACCATTGTGCTACAGGTGCCGAGCCTTGTGTTTTTTTTGTTTCGTTTTGTTTTTTTGAGATAGAGTGTCACCCTGAGTAGAGTGCTGTGGCGTCACAGCTCATAGCAACCTCAAACTCCTGGGCTTAAGCGATTCTCTTGCCTCAGCCTCCCAAGTAGTTAGGACTAAAAGCGCCTGCCTCAACACCAGCTATTTTTTTGTTGTTGTTGTCATTGTTTAGCAGGCCCGGGCCCAGCTCAAACCCACTAGCTCTGGTGAATGTGGCTGGCCCCCTAACCACTGAGCCATGGGTGCCAAGCCTTTCTTTTCTTTTTTGTTTTTTTTTTTTGAGATAGAGTCTTACTTTGTCACCCTTGGTAGAGTGCGGTGTGGCATCACAGCTTACAGCAACCTCAAACTCTTGGGCTTAAGTGATTCTCTTGCCTGAGCCTCCCAAATGCTGGGATTACAGGTGTCTGCCACAATGCCTGGCTATTTTTTGGTTGTAGTTGTCATTGTTTGGCAGGCCTGAGCTAGATTTGAACCTGCCAGCTCTGGTGCAAGTGGCTGGCGCCTTAGCCGCTTGAGCTACAGGCGCCAAGCCAGTATCCCATGTTTGAAATGCTTGTGACAAGTGTTTTGGAATTTGGATTTTTTCTTTGGATTTTTGTGTATTTGCATTATATGTGTTGAGCAGAATGCTGTACGAGCATTTTCTTTGAATTTGTCATGTTGGCACTTAAAAACTTTTGGATTTAAGATTTGTATTTTGGGCTTGGTACCTGGAGCTCAGTGGCTAGGGCTCCAGCCACGTACACTGGAGCTGACAGGTTCAAATCCAGCTGGGGCCTGCCAAACAGCAATGACAGCTGCAACCAAAAAATAGCCAGGCATTGTGGTGGGTGCCCGTAGTCTCAACTACTTGGGAGGCTGAGCCAAGAGAATCACTTAAGCCCAAGAATTTGAGGTTACTGTGAGCTGTGATGCCATGGCACTCTACCCAGGGCCACATAGTGAGACTCTGTCTCAAAAAAAAAAAAAAATTTGTATTTTGTCCTATATTGCAAATATTTTTTCTATGCTTTGAATTCAAATCTGTCAATCTATTTTTATGTCCCATGCCTTCTCTACTCCCAAGATTTTATAAATGTTCACTGACATTTTCTTATATTAATTAGATTAATTATAGACTTTATTTATTTATTTTTTGAGACAGCGCCTCAAGCTGTCACCCTGGATAGAGTGCTGTAGCATCACAGCTCACAGCAACCTCCAATTTCTGGGCTCAAGCGAGTCTCCTGCTTCCACCTCCCAAGTAGCTGGGACTACAGGCGCCCGCCACAACGCCTGGCCATTTTTTGGTTGCAGCCGTCATTGTTGTTTGGCGGGCCCAGGCTGGATTCGAACCCGCCAGCTTAGGTGTACGTGGCTGGTGCCTTAGCCCATTGAGCCGCAGGAGCTGAGCCTAATTATAGACCTTATTAAGAAAAACTGATTTGAAGGGTACAGGTGAAACTTACTAAATGCAGAATATAAATGTCTTCATATAGTGATTAAGAAAATGCCATGAAGGCTATGTTAAACAGTTCGATGAAAATATTTCAGATTGTATATGAAGTCAGCACATTGTGCCCCATGATTGCACTAATTTACATAATTATGATTTAATAAAAAAATAAAAAAAATACTCAAGATAACAGAAAGAAGAATGAGACGAGGTCCATACATTCAAGTTGGTTTTCATTGTTTGGAACATATAGAGGTATAAACATGTTATTATAATAGAGTACAGGAAGGGTTTATTTAGAATGCCCCAGAACTTGCTGAATGAGAAACATACACAAGTTATGGCACCATATCAAATGCAGATAATTCTTTCTACATAATAGTTAAAAGACTGAATTTGCTAGGGAAGTCATTGTGCTCTTAATGATCTCTGGCTAAAATTTTATATCCCAAGTCATGGAAGAAGAGGCTAATGATAATCACTTTAAAACATGAACATGCATCATTTAAAAATCAATAACTTAAAAGAATCTGCTGTAGTAAAACAGATATGAAAATTTATAAATTAAAAGGTAGGGTTGTAAGATGGTACCTTCTAATATTTTTAAACATTTTAGGGTGTCTACTTATCCTATCTTTTAGCTAAGAAACCCATAGTCTATGATGGTTGTTAGGTAGCTCAGGCCTTTTGCCTTTTATAGTTTAGTAAAAATGGATTCTAATATTTTAAATCTGCCAATTTAATGGAAAAAGAGACAATATGAATTGTGCACCTATTATGCTGTTGGCCTGCTTTTGATGAAAAAAAGAAAGCATAAAGCAACCAAACAGTAAAATTCTAGATTAAAATATTCCAAGTACTATTTAACATGATTTTGGGTATTTTGCAGAGATTCTTAACTACCATCATTAATAATATAATGATATTTGCTGGCAATATGATTCTAAAAGTACTCTATATTATAGTAACTATTTCTTTGAGAATCTATATAAAATCTTATTTTTTTCCCTCTCTTTTACCATAATATTAATTGAGGAAATATCACATCAGTAATAAAGTTAAGCAGAAAAAAGTCATATTTGTAACTGCCATTAAATGACAAACCAAAGTAGTCCTTGACACATTGCCTTTAGAAGAAATTTGTCTATATGAAACATAGAAAAACCAAGGAACAACAAAAACCATGAAATTAAGTTAATCACACGTATTATCATGTATGTATATATATGTATAGTAGACTGTTCTGTAAAAGTACAAATAATTACTTCATGTATCTAATGCTCATTTAGGAGTTTTTTCCATCATCTCAATATTTTGCTTGACACTTATGTTTTATACATACACAACAAAATCTCAACAAAAGATAACCAGGAATATAGCATACTTACAAAGTGAGAAACTTAAAAATTGATAAATATTGACTGGTCTTAACTCATAGAAAGGTTAGACTTAATCCCAGAAGAACCAACACATTGGGCTGCACAGCTTTTAAACACCTAACACTAATATTCAAAGCAGTGGTTCTCAACCTTCCTAATCCCGCAACCCTTTAATACAGTTCCTGTGGTTCATGACAGGGTTGAGAGCTGCTGGTCTAAAGGATCTGCAAATTTCAGTGGTTACTTTTCATTTAAAACTGAAGAGAGAAAGACTGTTTGAAGATAAGAAGTCAATTAGTATGGGAAAACTGAGCATGGTTTGTGAAAAATCATATGAATGCTTAGAAATAAAAATACAAGTAGAATGATGATTTGGATTAGACTCAATACAATTTAGGTGGAGTAGATATTGTCTCTCCATGGATAAAACTGGAGGATTTTTTTTCTGTGATACATGTGCCAATTTTGAAATATCCTAGCTCAAATATAGGCCTAAAGCTTTTTTTGGATTCTGCGACCACATTAAGAGCTTAAGGACAGACTGCAAAAATACGAGGTGATAAGCTATAATTTATGGTATCCTTCTGAAATTCTTTCCAGATTTTGGCTAGCCTGCTTTCTTGGGGTTCTGAGAATTTTAGGTTGATTTGAGGCCTGGGGAGGGGGTCTTCTTGGGCCCTCCTTTAAAGGAGATTTGGCATTATAAAAGTATCCTAAACTCAGCCAGCCTGTTCAAAAATGGACATTCTTAGGAATTGCCTTAGGTAACGGTCCATTGTGAATGGTTAGAGAAACATTCAAGATTTTGGCAATTCCTCCTAGAAGTCCCATGATTTCTGAAGAGGTCAAAGTGTGATTAAATGAAGTAGATGACTGATGTAGTTCCTAAAATAAAGTGAGAAAGTAGCAGATTCCACCTATCTGTACACAATACTTTTCAGTCATAAAAAGAAGCAAGACATCAGATCATAAACAAAAGTCAGAATTTCACTAAAAATGGGACAGAATTAATCAGAAATGTTTTTGATGAGGCACATTGGCATGCCATAGAATATCCTCTGCTTGTTCTTCCTTGTCTCTCCTCCCCTTTCTTCCTCCTCCTCTGCTGAGGTCCTTTACTGATTGCACCCACTAGGCTCTCACGCTTCTGGCTTCTTGTTAGTTTAGACACAGGGAGGTACCAGCAGAATATTAAAAGATAAAGTCAAAGAAAAGCTGCAGGATGTACTTGCCTGGTTCTCTACCTGCCATGGCACATTGTTTTTCTTTCCTGAGGTGAGGTTCTTCTTGGGTGGCCCTCCTCAGCAGGGCAGGTCTTTTTGTGATCTGATGACCCCATTTCCCATCAAGCCAATGTGTGGAAGTAGCTTCCAGCTTAGTGACTCACTGTCCTTTAACCTCGTCCACCCCACTGTAAAGGATCGATTTAGTCAGCTCTTCTTTTTCAGCACACTCCTCCTGAGTGTGTTATCATATCCTGACAAGATCTTGACTGATTCACCTGCATTGAATTGTCACATGATCACATCACAAAATCCCAAAGCAGCAGATGATGGCGTGGGTGTGGAGAGAAGGGAACACCACGCACTGTTGGTGGGAATGCAAACTAGGACAGCCTCTTTGGAAAGAAGCATGGAGATTTCTCAAAGAACTAAAAGTAGACCTACCATTCAATCCTGCAATCCCATTACTGATATCTATCCAACAGAAAAAAGACATTTTACCGTAAGGACATTTGTATGCGCATGTTTATAGCAACACAATTCACAGTCACAAAGATTGGAAAACAACCCACGTGCCCTTCAACATGTGAAGGGATTAATGAATTGTGGGATATGTATACAGTGGAAGACTATTCAATGATAAGACAATGGAGATTTTGTAACTTTTGTAACAACCTGGAGGGATTTGGAAAATATTCTTCTAAGCAAAGTATTACGAGAATGGAAAAACAAGCATCTTAGGTCCTCAATACTACACTGAAACAAGTAGGTTAAGAACTACATGCCCGCATGAGTGAAAAATTCAATTAAACTCAGGCAGGGGGAGGAAGGAAAGGGGCTGGGTAAGTTCTCACACAACAGGTTCATTGCACAGCACTATGGCACACTTCCAGGGTGAAGGACACAGCTACAACTCAGACTTCAACCTTACAAAGCAAACTATGCCACCTCATTGGATGTATCCTTATACTATGTATTAATCTGAAAGAAAACGAAGAATTGTCATGTGATCATCTTCACGTATGAGAAGGACTAGTTGTGAGCCAACAAATATTACGTACTTGTTGCACAGTAGACAAAAACAAGGGTTTTCCCAACAAAAGTTAACGTGAATGAACATCGCCAGTTTTACATTTTAATGGTTTATATTCGTTACTGTGGTGTGGAAACATCCTCCTTTTCCTCAGTGTTCATAAGTCGTATGCTTCTAAGTTAGATGGCCATAGTTATAAATTGCTATGGAGTATGCATCCTGGCTCCCTTCGAGATGTGTCTCTTACGTAGAAAGTGGCAGTTATGATCTGCTGGGACAATAGGAAATAGTATCTGTTTTTGAACTTCAGGAAGATACAAAGGTGGGGAGGTTTTTCAGGGGCCGTAGATGTGACATCCATTACATGGTCTCATATATCCTAACACATTGTGCCTTGGGGAACAGCTTAAAACGTATGTGCTATTCTCACATTCTAGAGGACTAGTGAGCCTGGAGCTTTTGATTTAAATATCATAGAATTAAGCAGTTATTTGAGAAAACAGGCCTACGGATAAATAGATGGTAAAATACACATTAAGTGCAGCATATAATTACATAGTATATAATCACGTCTGCGGTTGTTACGGGCCAAACAATAACAGACTGGCGAGGTGTACATTCAGGACAAACTGTTATTCAAAGACCCAAGGCTCAGAAAGCATTCAGCAAGGAAAGAGGGTTCCATGGCATTCACTGCCAGGGCAGCGAAGAATACATCCCTGTTCCCTGAAGAGTTAGCCTCTTACAGTGGGAAATGCCATGGATGTGGTGCATTAGAATGTCTGGCACAGTGACATGTCCTACAGCTGCTTTAACAGCTATTTTATATTTTCTTTAGTAACAAAACTAACATGTTCTTTCTCTAACGTGACTTTTTTTTGCGGGGGTACAGTCTCCCTCTGGTGCCGTGGGTAGCATGCCTGGCATCATAGCTCACAGCAAGCTTAAACTCTTGGGCTAAAGTGATTGATCCTTTTGCCTCAGCCTCCTGAGAAGCTGGGACTAGAGGCACCTGCCACAATGCCCAGCTAATTTTTCTGTTTTTAGTAGAGATGGGGTCTCACTCTTGCCCAGCCTGGTCTCGAACTCCTGAGCTCAAATAATCCACCTTGGCCTCCCAGAGTGCTAGGATTCTAGGAGCAAGCTGCTACGGCCTTTCTAACGTGATTTTAAATTCTAGTTCGGAGGTGGGATCTCAGGGCTGCCCCTAGTACTGGTTCTTATGTTGACACCTGTTGTGACAAAGAGGTTTTTAGGTGATCTTCGTGGTCTCTTGCTCCTGGAGTCCACATTGTCTCATCTCATCCTATGAGTGTGGCCAAAACCTGTGACATGTTTCTAACCAAAGGATTTGAAAAACATGATAGAATTTTCTTGTCTCGATTACGAATCATTCTCTAAGACTCCACCTTGGTATCAGATTGGTGATGGAAGCTGGCTTTCTCCCTTGCATCGCTTTTTTAAAAAGTAAGGGAGAGGCCTATGGAAAGAGCCTTCACCTTATGAGGAGGCCCATGTAAAGGGCTGTAGGCAAAGGAATTTAGGCCATCCTGGAGCTGAGAAACGCCTCGAGCTCACAGCCAACAGGAAGGGGGAAGCTTAGTCTTATAGCCATGAGGAAATGAATTCTGCCAAGAACCCAAGTGAACCTGGAAGTGGATCCGTCATTTTTTAAGTCTCCCATTGAGAATGAGGCTCTGGTTGACACATTGATGGCATTCTTGCAGGGAACCACAATTAAGTTATTCCTATACCGACCCACAGAAATGGTGAGATAATAAATACACTTTGTGTTAAGTGGCTGAATGTGTGGTAATTTGCTAATCAGCGTAAAAAACTGACACATACGCCCCCTTGATTTATAAACATGGACTTAGTACCGTGAACCAAGTATTTCTTACAGTATGAAAGAGACTTCAGAAAAGATACATCCATGCCCTGAAGAGAGTTCTGATGGGCCATTTCTATAGGCGAAATAAGTGGTTGAAAAACCAAATGGGTAAGATGCCATCCTTTCCCACACAAACGAGGAAAACCATTCACAGTGTCCAGTGACTTTACCAGAACATAACACACTTTACGGGAGATTTACAAAATAGTATTGAATTTTTTACCAAGCTCGATCTACTAAAGTTTTATGTTGAATGCATGTCCTTCTGCCATCCTGCCTTCTAGGACGGGAATTGCTCTTCTCAGCCCTGTGAGGTTGTCTGTTATTGTTATTATTTCCCATAACATCAGGTAGAGTGAAAATTTCACAAAACATCACCAAACTCAGCAATGTTAAAGAAAATCTGTGACTTGTCTCTGTGTTCATTCTCCACTAGCTTACATCCTCAAAATTTATATCAAAGCTATATCAGACAGTTGGTCACAGTCTCAGGAGAAGTTTTCATCAAAGTTACAAGTGTCAGCTTTTTGAACAAAACAGATAGAAATAACAGATCAGACTAAGAGGGAAAGAAAGGCAGGGAGTTAAAGAGAGGGTGCAGATAGCACAGAGATTATTATTTTAAAAAGCTGGGAAATGATATTTGAAAATTCTTACCAGGTAGGTTCCCCCCCTCCCAATATGAGGTGTTAGGGTTGTACATCAAAGTAACAAAGAGTAGCTAAATTCTGATGAAGAGCTTCTGCAACAATAATTAATATGTGAGGCCACTGACACTAGAATTAATCTTGGAAACCATTCTCAAGGTGCTGGGGAAAATAAATGTGGCATGGGAGTGCCTTATAGTGCTGTGCTGTCACTGTGGGGTCCTCTCATTGATCACTGCTGATAGCAAGAAGTGATCACTCAGAAAGCAGACCTAATAATAGACTTCAAATAAGGAAGGATCCTTCTATGTTTGGTAAGAGTCCACATTTAATCAATAATATTTTTTTTCTGCCCCAAAGGTCAGAGCAACAAGCCTTTCCTTTTGCTGGCCTATTGGAGGCCAGTTAATTCACTCTTATGAAATAGCCCCTTTGGATATCGATTTATTCCAGAAGTAAATATGTGGCTTTAAGAAAGTATAGAAGAGGGGCGTCGCCTGTGGTTCAAAGGAGTAGGGCGCTGGCCGCATATCCAGAGGTGGCAGGTTCAAACCCAGCCCTGGCCAAAAACTGCAAAAAAAAAAAAAAAAAAAAAAAAGTATAGAAGAGCCAAGTTCCAAGTTTTAGTAATATTGCATGGTCACCAAATGTCGAGTTATTGCAGATGGAAGGAGCTCTGCCCCGATCCAAACCCCCAAAGAAACTAAAAACTCCAGGAACACGTGGGCATAACACACACATTACACTGAATTTTAAGTAGTCATCTTGCTTCAGAAACAAGGGACTGAATGCTTTTAGAAATACACTTTCATTGTGCTACATCACAATATACAGATTTGTGCTTCCTCAGATTGTCTCCAGCATAAACCTACCCCCTGGTAAAGATAACGGAAGAATTATCGTGATTACTAGGCAGCGGTATTTTTATTGCCATAGGTAAACACAGTTATCTCCTCCTAGGGTTATTCCTGGAAAGGAATTTCTGGACAAACACAGTGCTTTCTTTTGGATTGATTGTGAACTTATTTATTCTGGGTAATCTCATATGTACCCTCATAATTTTATAAAACTGTATTTAATGCATAGAAAAGTTAAAAAAGAATTTAATAGAACAGTTAAAAGAGGGAGGTGGCTAGTAAATGAGGTTTTTCTGGGAACAAACTAAAGCAGAGATGTTCCTGAAAAACACATGGAGTCTATACAAGAGAAAGAGTCTAAATCGCACAAGATAGGTAGGTTTCCACGCAGATTGTGAGAACTAAGCATTGTCTTGGGATCATGGGACAATTCTATTCAAAAATACAAACTTTGTAGGTAAAACTTAAATAAATGCTTCCAGAAAGAAGTGAGGTAATAGCATAGACCAAACAGATATTTATTTTGCTCTTTAATTCCAAATAAAGTTATTCCCCTCTGAGTTTTACATAGAGCTTTCGGTTTACTTATTATAGAAAATGTTTATCATCTGCAACAATTACCAAGTATGAAGATCAGAAGGCGTCAAGTGCAGAAAATGTAGCAGCCAAGAGTTCACGAGTGAGGTAGAGTGCAGGTTACAGTGTCACGCTGAAACAGTTAAAGTACAAGATACACCTAACAAAGGATTCATCTTACCTGGGAACCCCAGCTTGGATATTTAGCCCTACAGAGGGCCTTTTATGAAGGGATGAAATGGTTTAACTAGTGGGACCCCAATGATAGAATCTGTAGAATCTGATGACAATGCAAGTTTATGACCATGAGAAAAATAGTGGATTTCTGTGTACACGTGAGTGTATGTGTGCATGAAGGAGTAGAAAGATTTTCTATTGATTTTTGTTCAACAAAATTTATCTAGAAAAAGAAAAAATCAGGTTTATTTTAATAAAGATAATTGAAATAATAAACCAATTATGAAAATGCATTTTATTTTATTTTATTCTTTAAGAAACAGGATGCTGCTATGTTGTCCAAGCCAGAATTAGACCCCTGGGTTCAAGTAACACTCCCAACTCAGCCTCTCAAGTAGCTAGAGTTATAGGAGCTCTACTATGCCTCGCCTAAGAGGCTATTTTTATTTTTTCTAATCACTTTTTTTTTCTTAAAGAAGATGAAGAGAATGATGTCTCAAAGGGACAGTTCAATGTACGTTTGGGTATAGTAATTGCCCTCTTCCCTGACTTTAACAAATATACTTAGATCAGCTTAGATGAATCACAGATTTCACACCATCAGCGGACAGTCAGGAGAGAAGATTTTCTGTTTTTGTTGCTATTGTTAGGGAGGAAAGGCATGCCAATAAGTAGAAAGAAATAGAGGAGCTGGGTCTTCTGTCTGCTGGACTATTACAGGAACACAGAAGAATTGGGCCTTAAAGGCAGGGGCAGGGGGACTTGATGAATATTCTGTCAACTGGCCAAGGAGGAAAGAGCTGTTGCATTATGCACGTATGTATATATGTTATGTATGTATGTATGTATTTAAATGCTTACTAATTTCTCACAGGGCCTTCCCATGGCACAACTCCGAGACTATCCCACTGTATCCCTTTTCAGCAGGCCTCACCCTCCTTGGAAAAAAAAAAAAGAAAGAAATGAAAGTAGTAATGAGTTTTGCTGTCCTTTAAACATTTGTCTTTTTTGGTGAAACATTTTCTCCACACCAGTGTGGATAGAAACATTGTATTCCTTCTCCACTGTATATTTGCATAAAAATGATCACATTTCACCAAAGAAGATGGTAAGGCACATCTGTGATGAACACCAGCTGTGGAAAGAGTTCTTGATTCCAATTCCAGCTTCTCTATTCGTGTTGCCTCAGTCATGTTAATAAGCTTTTCTGAGAATCATCGAAGGGGCTGCAGTCGGATATTCCCTACGTGATTGCGTTGAGGATTATATGAGACAACATGTGCAAAACCAACCAGCCCAGTACCAGTGAGCGGGGTGGGAGAGGGTGTTAGTGTCACCTCACTAGGGGAACATCGGCACCAAGCGGCAGGTGGACAGTTTTATGAGACCCAAGGACGTTTTCTGCTCTTCAGATACAGCACCCTGGTGCGGCTGACTCAAGGTCTTTAAATGACAGGTTAATCATACCCGTCCCCCCCCAAAATAACTTAAAAAACGATAATGTTGAATCCCAAGCACAAACACCTGTGGAAATTCTCCCAAAGTCATCTGGGTGGCTCACTGGGTTGGGGACAGGAACCTGTAGGGAGCTGGAAATCATGTTTCCTTATTTCGGTCATCTAGTAATGTTGGCCAAATTCCAAATACTTTTAGACTGACAACTTGTTCAAATGCAACAGCAATCCTGTGAGTAGGTATTATTACCCTCATTTTAAATGTGCAAGCACCGAGGCCAAGAGAGATTAAGCAGCTCTTAATGGAGGTGCTGGGGTTTCACCAGCGTCTTGGATTCAGAGTCAGTGGGGGCCTTGCACTTTGCCCCTGTTGGACTCTATTCTAGACTTGGGAAAAATAATGTGTGGTAGACAAGCAGTGATGACATACTACATAATGGATCATAAATAATCAAGGAATTGTCCCCAAGACATTTCAACTATTAGTAAGAGTCTTTTTCTCCTGACAATAAATGATTAACACATAACAGCCACCCCAATGATCAACAACGAGAACTGTAAACCTAGAGCCACATTTTCCCAAGTGCTGCTAAGACAGAATTTTTAGTTATTTTATCCTTATGCCAATGAAAACTGGGGTTGTCATGCTCAATTTTTATGATTTATGCTTTGGGATGGGAAAATTCAATTCTACAGGTTTCTTGGTAAATTTATATTACAATTGAGATCAGCATTACTGTTAACCTTTCCTTTGCCAGCAAATAGCAATTATAGGATAACTACAGGGTAATTCCAGGGCTTTGGGCCTCTGAATGCAAGAATAATTTGAACTGTTCTGACTGCAAATGTGAATTGGTTAACATATGCTTTCTGCAGATTAGAAATAGATTTTAATGATTTATTTCACCTCCCCAACTGCCTGATTTTCCTTTTTTTAGAAGTCAAGTTATTTCATGAATATAGAAAGTTTAGAACACTAGTAAGAAGACTTGAAATAGATCAAGAAACATTTTCTTCATGGCTTAAATTAAGCATAAAACAAGATTCTCAGAAACATCCAATAATTGTATCATGATTAAAATGTTTTCTTCTTCAATGAAAGAATTCGCTGCTTCTAGTTTTTTAAAGCCATTCAAATTCTAGTTTGAATTAAGAAAATTGTCAAATAAGCAAAACAGCAAAAATTAAAATCAGAAGTTTCTGAAGCACAATCTATTGCTTATCCTGTCTCAACCCCTTTTTAGTTTCCAATTCTACTTTCTTCACTTAATTTGTTTTACTCCCCTTTCCTTACTTCCAAATGTTGACACTGGAGTACAGGTATATGTACTTTATCTGCTTAGTCTATTTTTACTCTTTCTCAGTCTTATGAGCTCTGCCTTCATTCTTTCTTCTTCTTTGCCATTCTCCCTTTCATATCTACTTCTCTTTCGACCATTATTCCATGATTTCTCTTTCCTACTGCTTTACCCAAAGTCTCTTCTCTCATCATCCCAACAAATTTCATTCCAATACCAGGTGGATCTCGTATTGTTCAGACGCTCTAGTACTGGTTTTACATAAGGTAGAGTTGGGGGAAAAAGTAAACTACTCATTGACCTATTCTACTGATAAGCTAGAGTTTAGAATAAGGCAATTATGGCAACACAGATTTGTAAAAATTCTATGGATTCCGATTCACTCCTGATCATAGATACATACCCATTACCTCCGGCTTAATATTTCATTCCTTCTATAATGTCTTTATGTCTGCCTATTGTTATAGAAAATTTATGTAGGTTTTTAAGATTCGAAATAGTTTGAAAGTGTTAAAATTTCACTTTTATTTCTTATATTCCATAACAAAATTGCTAACACTTTTGTTAAGAAGCTACAACCTATGACAGTAAAGAAACACTATTAAGCAATATAATAAAGGAAATTTGAAAGTCAGGCAAAACAACCTCAGTATATTTTAAATCTTACTTGTTCTTTAGATCCCACGGGTGTGTTCCCCAGACGTCTCCCTAAACAAGAAGAAATGTGACAAGAATTAAAATGTGAAAACGATGCTACTAAAATACTGCTCATTTGCGTGATGTGTGTTTATATTACTTAGCTAGAAGAAAATGTCAAATTCCAACAAGAAGGGAAATTAGTTATATTTTGTCATTTCCCTTCATATTCACTGTTGTAGAAAGTAATTTAAAATGTTCCTTTTACAGCAACAAGAAGGAAAACATGCTATATTTGTTCTAGGAAGAGAAATGATAGTTTAAAAATATTCAATATTGTTTCCAACCAAAATTACATGTGTAAAAACAAATAAGATAGAATCATCAAATATTATTAAGTAAAGACAAATTTATACTGGAAAAGCCTATGAAAAATTCTTACAAAATGGAATATTTCTTGCATTATAAAGTTTTGTTAAGATTTAGTTCTTTTGGGCGGTGCCTGTGGCTCAAAGGATTAGGGTTCTGGACCAATATGCCAGAGGTGGCAGGTTCAAACCCAGCCCCGGCCAAAAACTGCAAAAAAGAAAAAGATTTAGTTCTTTGGTAACACATATAAATCCCACTCAGTTGTTTTCAGTAATATCAGGGGATCTCTACAAAGACAGAATCTCTCAAATTATGGCAATAATGTTTTAAAAAAAAAGAAAAGAAAAAAATCTAGATTTAAAATTGGGCTGATGAAGATGCTTGATAAAATTTTAATTAAAATTCTGTAAATTTATTATTAATATAATTTTTTATTAAGGTTGAGAAGTATAAAAGTCCATGAGTGTTGTAATATTTCAGGAGTTTCATCATTTATAAGTAATCCTAAAAGCTGAACAACCCATACGGCATTTTCATTAAATTGTTCACTTTTTTTTCTTTCTTTTGTAAGAACAGAAATGGAGAAATTAATTTTAATTTTGACTTTATGTGAATCTTAGGCAAGTTGAGGTGTTAATCCACTTCTGCAAATTTCTAGAAAATGAGAACTAATCTAGGGTGACATAGAGCAGATTGGGGGTTGCCTACAGACATGGGTGGTGAAGGAAAGAGGGAGGCATTACAGGGGTCAAAAATAAACTTTTGGAGTTGATGGATATGTTTATTATCTTGATTGTGCTGATGACTTTATAGATACATACATGTGTCCAAGCTCATTAAGTTGTATGTATTAACATGTGGAGTATATTATATGTCAATTATATGTTAATAAAAGTTCTTAAAAAAAGCAGAAATGTGAAACATTTGTTTTATATAGAGCATAAAAAAATGGACAAAGCATGGAAGAAATGAATGAGGGTTGGTACTGTTGCAATTTTTGTTGCCGTGTGATAACCAAGTTGAGGAGAACGTGATTGGGAGTGGAGGTGATATTTTATGAGGAGGCTCGGACCACCATGTTGGCAGTGGAGATGAAGCATGATAGATGGACTCATGGTAGAATTAGGAGGTGTAGACAAAGGATTGTCTGTGAAGGTACAGCAGAGTAAGGAACTGAGGATGGCCTCTGGGTTTCTGAGATGGAAAAGATTGGGAAGGTGATTAGATTTGAAGGGAAGAGAAGAGATCCTTTTAGATTTATCATATTTGAAATGCCTGAGAGACTGCAAATGGAAATATAAAGTTGGGCAAAGGTTTCTAGAACTCAGAGGAAAAGTTTGAGTTAGACAACTAATTTTGGGAATTACTATCATTTCCCTAAGAGAGAGAGTGGCTGCCATGGAATGGAGGCAAAAATCATTGAAGGGAAATAGATAGAAGAACCCAGAGTCAGGATGGTACATGACTCAGCTACTTGGTTGTGCACATCATTTACATGACCAGAATGAGGGTGAAAAGAAGTTCTATGAGCCAGAAACTAATTTTAGTTATTTCTTATATTTTGAGAGACCACTTTCTAATATTTATGCTTAAATCTCTACAATGTAGGTAGAAAACAAAAGTAATTATTCAAATTTGCCTGCAGTTTTAGCCTTAAAATTATCCTCAAAGACCTTTGCATGTCTAATTAACTATTTAAAAGATATTTTTAATCAACTCACTTAAATTACATCTGTTAAAAAAACTTGATATATCTTTTGTTACATACACACTTTGTGAATGACATTAGAAGTGAGGGTATAGTCATGTGCCACATAATGACATTTCGATCAACAGTGGACTGAATACCTGACAATGATACTATAAGATTATAATGCAGCTGAAAAATTCCCATCACCTAGTGACCTGGGAGCTGTCATAATGTTGTGGCGTGACACATTACATGTTTGTTGTGACGCTGGTGCCGACAAACCTACTGTGCTGCCCATCAAGCACATACAATTATATAGGCTACATAATACTTGATAATAAATTTCTGTGTTACTGGCTTATGTATTTACCATATTATACTTTTTACTATTATTTTAATGTGTGTTCTTTCTCATTAAAAAAAAAGGTAACTGTAAAACAGCCTCACGCAAATCATTCCACAAGTATCCCAGAAGACATTGCTAAATCATAGGAGATGACAGTTTTCCAGACCTGTTATTGTCCCTTTTTTCCAGTGGGACAAGATGTGGAGGTGGAAGTCAGAGGTTTAGACGATCTTGACCCTGAGTAGGCCTAGGCTAATGCGTGTGTTCATGCTTTACATTTTAACAACAACAAAAAGTTTATAAAAGTGCTGAAAAAAGTTAAAAAATTCAAAAGCAGATAAAAGCTTATAGAATAAGGATATAAAGAAAGAAAATACCTTTTGTATAGTTGTGCAAAATGTTTATGTCTTAAGCAAAACATTGCTTTAAAAAGTTAAAAAATTTAAAAATGTGTAAAGTAAAAAAATTATAGTAAGATAAAAGGCTGATTTATTTTTGAAGACAGTAATATCTATTTTTGTAAAGTTAGAGTTGCCTAGTTGTTCAGGGTGTAAAGTCTACATAGGGTGCTGTAATGTCTTAGCTCTTCACTTTCACTTACCACTCACTCACTGACTTACCCAGAACAACTTTCAGTCCTGCAAACTGATTCATGGTAAGTATCCTAAACAAATATGCCACTTTTTATCTTTTATGAAATATTTTTACTGTACCTTTTCTATGTTTAGGTATGGTTACATACACAGACACTCACCACTGTGTCACACTGTCTACTGTTTTCAGTACAGGAACGTGACATACAGGTTTGTAGGCCAGGAGGATTGGGCTAAGTATAGTCTATGATGCTCACGCATTGGCAAAATTGTATAATTATGTATTTCTCAGAATGTATCCCTGTCATTAAGTGATGCCCGACTAATCAGAAGTTTACTAAAGTCTTCAAAGATGTCAATATAATCTGCAACTTGAACAAACTTTGTCATATGTACATGAAACGTGGAAAAACTGTGACATGATTTGAAGGTAGTCCTAAAATGTCAACTATGATGCTCCCAGATCAGCTGCTCTTACACGCTCCTAGAGATCAATCATAGAAAGAGAGCAAACAGCATTGGAATTATAGTTTATTATTATAGAAAGGGAATAAAACAGGAATTCCATGGCTAGTATAAATGGTGTTCTTCAAGACAATGTTTAGCTGAAGGATAATCTATGGTAGACTTGGTTTTGCAGTTTCCACGGGCTTTGTACATTACTGACTTGCTGGGAAGTCAACATCGCGATTTTTGTTTCTTCCTTTGTAAAATGGAAATTATGCAAAAATCTCCACAGAATTTTGGCGGGAATAAATGGGATAACACACATAAAAAATGCTGTGTACTGTGTAAAATAATATAGACTGCAGAGGGGGGTGCCTGTGGTTCAGTGAGTAGGGCACCGGTCCCATATACCAAGGGTGGTGGGTTCAAAACAGGCCCCAGCCAAATTGCAACAAAAAATAGCCGGGTGTTGTGGCGGGTGCCTATAGTCCCAGCTACTTGGGAGGCTGAGGCAAGAGAATCACCTAAGCCCAAGAGCTGAAGGTTGCTGTGAGCTGTGACACCATAGCACTCTACCAAGGGTGACAGAATAAGACTCAGTCTCTAAAAAGAAAAGACAAGTGTATATATACACAGAGAGGGAAAAAAAGAGAGAGAGAGAGAGAGAGAAAGACACTGTGGAAATGACACCATCACAGCAATAGTAATGGGGCATTATAGCTAAATGTGGCACCTGATATTACTCAAAAGAAACATTGTGTAAACCGAATTTGGTTTGGGTACCATATTTAATTAAATATAGAATTTTCTGAGTCATTAGAGTCAGAAATGAATAACATCAACTCTTCATATATTGGTGAAATAAAATAAATGAAAGAAACTTAGATTACTTTTTTCTTGTCTTTTTTGTACTTTGCATAGTTTGTTGAATGTGACTTTTTTGGCACACACCGTAAAAAAGAATGATGTAAGACCTGTTCTTATTGCATTACTTAGACTGAAACACACTTCTGCTTTTTCCATCCTTCCCATTATCCTCTTAATTTTCTTCTACATCTTATAGTTTTCTTTATATTGTTTTCTCCATTGCTTATTGTGATATTGCACAATTTTTCATTATCTTACCTTTAACAAAATTAAATTATTAATTTTATAACTTTTTAATTTTACTTTTAATAAAAATAATACAAATTTTGGGCGGTGCCTGTGGCTCAAAGGAGTAGGGTGCTGGCCCCATATATGGGAGGTGACAGGTTCAAACCCAGCCCCAGCAAAAACTGCAAAAAATAAAAAAAGTTTCTTTAGAAAAATACAAATTTTCATTTTTATAAAAATATTTTAATATTTATCTTTGGAAATTTAAAAAATACATTTAAAAAGAAAAAAGTAAAGGTCTTTCATAATCTTATCATAGCGGTAACTGCTGTTGACCATTTGGCCACGCAGTATCTTTTCTTTGCATTAATATACGTTTTATAAAGTAAGTAATGTATTATGTTGTCTTGTTTTTTACTTACTTTCCCAAGACTCTTTAAAAATGATGTGAGTTGTTTTTCTACAATTTTTTTTTGCCTAGTTGTTTTAAATTTTAATTTTACTGGTGAAACATAATTTGTTAGACTTGTCAAGTAGGCTGTTGGTTCTTTTATATAAGCAGTCTCGTGATAAACATCCATAAGGCTACATATTGGCATAAATCATGATTAATTACTTGGGATGAATTTCTAGACTCACTCATGCCTATACATTAAGTTATAAAAACTATACTACCTATTGCCAAATATACTCCAAGAAGGTAATAACATTTAACACTTCAAAAAGCAAGATAGGAGAGTGCCTATTTTTGCATCCTGCTGCTAAGGATAGATATTATCCTTTGCTAATTATTAAATTTGTCAGTTTGATAAGTAAAATTAATTTTTTAATGTTTTGATATGTTTTTCTTTTGTTACCAGTTGTGTTAATAAGTTTTTCCTATTTTTGATTTGTTCTTTGTTATTTCTATAACACTCATATATCCATTTTGCCTACTTATCTATTTGAGTAGGACTTTTTTGCATATTAAGAATATTAATTCTGGCTCCACGCCTGTGGCTCAACAGGCTAAGGTACAAGCCACGTACACCTGAGCTGGCGGGTTCGAATCCAGGCCGGGCCCACCAAACAATAATGACGGCTGCCAGGCATTGTGGCGGACACCTGTACGAGCTACTTGGGAGGCTGAGGCAGGAGCCTCACTTGAACCCAGGAATTGGAGGTTTCTGTGAGCTGTGATGCCACAGCCCTCTATCCAGGGTGACAGCTTGAGGCTCTATCTCAAAAAAAAAAAGAAAAGAATATTAATTCTATTTTTAGTGTTGCTTCAATTGCCAGTGGGGTCCTCCTCATAAAATACTTTCTGAGGCCAATTTCTTCAAGTGATTTCCCTGAATGCTCTTCTAGTATTTTTATAGTTTTATGTCTTACGTTTAAATCTATTATCCAGTGAAAATCAATTTTTCCTAATGGTGAATGGTGAGGGGCCAGTTTCAGTCTTCTTCAGCTGTTCACCCAGCACTATTTGTTAAATAGGGAATCCTTTACCCACTGGATGTTTTTGATAGGGTTATCAAAGATCAAATAATGGTAAGTAGCTGGGTTCATCTCTTGGTTCTCTATTCTGTTCCATATATCTACCTCTCTATTTTTGTACCAGTACCATGCTGTTTTGTCACTATAGGTTTATAGTATAGCTTGAAGTTTGGTAATATGATAGCTCCTGATTGTTTTTTATTTCTGAGTAATATATATTACCGATCAAACCAAGAAACTTCTGCACAGCCAAGAGCAGTAAGCAAAGCAAACAGACTTCAGAATCAGAGAAGATATTTACAGGTATGTTTCTGACAAGAATTCTAATAATTACAATCCACAGAGAACTCAAACTAATCAATAAGAAAAGAACAAATAACCCCATTTCTTTGTGGGCAAGAGAATTGATCAGAAACTTATCTGAAAAAGACAGGAGCATGGCCTACAAACACATGAAAAAATGCTCATCATTAATTATCAGAGCCATGCAAATAAAACCACTTTGAGATATCGTCTAACTCCAGTAAGATTAGCCCACATCACAAAATCCCAAAACTATAGACGTTAACATGGATGCAGAGAGAAAGGAACACTTCTACACTGCTGGTGGAATTGCAATCTAATACGGCCTCTTTGGAAAGAAGTTTGGAGAATACTCAAGGAACTAAAAGTGGACCTACCATTTGATCCTGCAATTCCCCTACTAGGTATATACCCAAATGATCAAAAATCATTTTACAACACAGATATTTGTACCAGAATGTTTATTACAGCCTAATGCATAATTGCCAAGTCATGGAAGCAGCCCAAGTGCCCATCAACCCACGAAGGGATTACAAATTGTAGTATATGTATACCATGGAATACTATGCAGCCCTAAAAAGGATTGAGACTTTATGTCTTTTATGTTTACATGGATGGAACTGAAACATATTCTTTTTAGTAAAGTATGTCAAGAATCAAAAAAAGTATTCACTATACTCAATTTTATTATGAAACCATATATAATAACCTACACATTCATATGAATGACAAAACACAACTATATCCAGAAAGGAAGAGGGAATAGGAGGGAGTCGGGAGGGAAGGGGGGGGAGGAGGGAGAGTATCAACAGGAGACATCACCTATGGGGCACAATGCAATGATACTTTTCAAAATTACTAAGAGTATAGTAGAAATGTCTTACCACAACAAATAAGTAAATGAGGTGATTGTTATATGAATCAGTTTGATGTAAGCATTCCACATTGTATATCAAATCAGCACATCATACCCGGTAAATGTACACAGTTATGATTTAATAAAAATAAATTTAAAAATATTACCTATAAACATGAATATTTGATTCAAAAGACCAATGATGACTTTAATATTTCTGGAGCTAATACATGATAAGATTTATCCTAAAACTCAAGAGAAACTCGTTCAATTAGATGCAAAAGTGATTATAAACAGAAGAATAAATTTAAATAAATTTTATGGTTCATTTTTATTACCCCATTTTCATTCCAATTTGAATCAATATTCCATTTAGTTTACTGTTATTTTTGTCCCTTGTAAATGCAGTTGGATTGTGTACATTGATGTTTTTGTTCACTATTATGCCAATTATGTCTTATTTTTTCCATTCTTTGACAGTGTGAACATATTTTTCTTTATTACTCTAAAAAGTCAGTCTATTTTTCAATAAAATAGATGTAAAAAAGAAAATAATACTAATCTTTCAGAAGTGCCATGAGTTTAGAAAAAAATAATAGAACTTTATACTCACCTCATCATTCATTTATTCAACATATACATTTGAGCATCTACTGTGAATTCTTTTCTAGGCAGTGGGAATTACAGGTTGAAGCAAAATAGTCAAAGTTTCTTCTTTGATAAAATCATATGTTAATGAGTAACACAGGCAAAAAATTGAAAAGATATATAGAAGACAGATAAATAAATTATTAGATAGGGGCCTGGATGGATAATTTCAGATAGAAGTAAGTGCCGTGAAGAACATCAAACCGAATAATGTGGTAGTGAAGGGGCAATGTTGGGTAACACTGGATAGGAAGGAAGATCTTGTTGAAAGACAACAATTTAAACTGAGACCTCAGTAATAGAAAGGACAGCTATGCTAGGAGGAAGAGGTAGAGCGCTCTAGAAAGAGAATGTTAGTGTAAAGGCTCTGACACAGGCACAAGATTAAGTGCTTGAGGAACACAAATGTGTCCAATTTGGCTGGAGCACAGTGAACCTGGAAAAGACTGGTATGATGGGGAGGGAGAGGGAGTATAGGCCAGACTTTAGATTATGTAAAATTTTGTGAATTGTGGTAAGAGGCTGGCTTTGGTAAGGTAACAGGGAGCTGCCATGATTGTGAGGAGAAATTTCAAAGCTCTAATTTCTAAACACAACTGTTGAGCTTTATAAATTCCTCTTCAGCATTGAAATCAATGCAGAAAACTGCAAGTGCATTAAGCTGGACTCTCCTATTCACATATTTCAGTTTTATCAGCATAAAAATGCAAACTGACATTCTAGGAGAGACTTTCCCCTTCCAGAATCTTATCACTGAAACTACTTCTTTTTTCCTATTTGTGGTTCATCTGCTTTAAGACCAAGCTCTGTTTCTCAGCAATGGCTTTTCCCCTCGACTGGATACTCCACTCTCTATCCTTGGTTCTCGCACCTGGATATTTGGTGTTCTACCCATTTCTATATCAGATCATACCCCGGCTTTCTCATACAACTTCTGTCATACTTTTGGAATTTTGTTCAGCTCATTTATTATCTGCCCTCTCCACTTTTCCAATTGGGTTTTCCAAATATAACTATCAAGTAGGATAGAATTTGCTTCCCCACAAGGCACTTTTCTTGCATTTAAAATAACAATAACCTTAATTGTAAGGAGAATAGATACACAACTCATAAATTGGCAGGTTAGACATTTTTATCCATTTGACAATAGCTGTTACATAGAAAAAAAATCCTTAAAAATGCATACATATGCTACACATAGACTCTAATTTTGTTTGTAGTCGTTCAGAATTAAAAAGAAATTGATAAAGTTTAAGAAGTACTTTTGAAATAATTTAGTCTTGTAGATACAGTTCTTGTATTTTAGCATCAGTTTCCTTAACAAGATTATAATATAATTTTAAGTACTGATATAGGGCTGGAAACTAAATTAATTTCCCTAATTCTAGTTATTGTTCAGTATATTGTATCATGAAATCTTCAAGCATCAAAAGCACTCAATAAAATCAGAATGCATCTGAAAAGTCCTATCACATATCTTGGAGATGATGAGAAATCATTGCAATAGAGAAAGCAAAGGCCTAAAGGGAGAATAGAGTGTTTGGAGATGATGGAGTCTGAGTATCCCTAAGTACCGATTTCACTTGTTTTGTAATTTTATGTAAGATATACATTGTTAAACGTATCCCAAAGTTTTATAATATGTTATCAAGTCATGCCTTCAAACTAACCACCAGTCTACTAACAGTTTTTATCTTATATAAAATGATAGCAACTTATAAACAAATCCCCTGTGATGAGGAAAATATTAGCAACATTCAGATCCTTTACTCTCCACACCAGGACTCGTTACTTTAATCTTTAATTCTTTGTGTAAAATCTCATCAAGGGCTCCTTGTGTATATAAACATATAAACCACCATTCCCTGACAAAGTACTTGCAACAGCCTTGAAACACATCCACAGAGAAATTGTACAAAACTTCCTATCACAAATTGATATAGGAGATCCCTTATCAAATCACTTTCTCCAACATACAGTTTTATTAAATCTTCTAAATGTATTTCTGAGAATTCCTCCATACTGATAAGATAATCAGAGAATATTTGTTGGAGCTCACTAAATTATGTCTTCTAAAATACAATTATGTTCACTATATTTCAGATATCAATATTCTCATCAGTCCATATACAAATAAATTGCAGAACTAATATTATACTAGTTTCACTTGATTTTCCATTTAATGTGTGGTACTTTTCTATACCTGGCATTGTATTATCTTTCTAAAATAAGAGTGTTACATTTTGGAAAAGAAAATGTATGAAAGTAAAATTAAAATTAAATTAGTTCCAGTATAGTGTGGTAATCACAGCCAATTAATAAATTATATATGGATCAGATCCCACCACATGTTGTACACATTGTGAGGGTGTATAACATGCCCCTTGGTGAGGGGCTCTTAACCCCGGAAGTGAAAACAATGTAATTTGAAAATTTGTACCCTCATAATGATTTGAAATTAAAAAAATGAATTATATATGATTGCTAATTAACAAAGTCAAGATATTATAGTAACTCCATATTATCATCACTCTATCAACAAATATTTATTGTGTCTTCTCTTTGAAAGACATTATGCTAAGTAATATGAAGGGCAGGGAGAAGTATCAGTTTTTAAGATATTGGGAATCTGGGTGGGGGGTTTTCTCATGCATTAATAACAAAGAGTAGAACATGGGACAATCCAACTGAGTAGTGTAGAAAATGCATTTAATGAGACATGATCATAATTTTGTGACAGTTTATAAAATTTTGCCTACAGGAATTAGAATTTAAGCTAGAAATACCTTAAGATAGTAAGGATGTAGTTATGTTGGAAGAAGGAGAGATATAAAAGTAAAAGCTTGAGCAAGAAATGGAAGATATGTTGCAGAGTTGCATTGTCCAATATGGTAGCCACTAGCCACAAATGGCTATTGAGAGCATCAACTGTGGCTAATCTGAATTGAGATAAGTATTTCAAACACTCAACATAAAATATAATGCAAAGTATCTCATTAATAGTAGGTATTAATTCATACATATTAAAATGATATTTGTGATGTATTCATTTTATTAAATATAACAATTTTATAATTAACATTAATTTCATGTATTTCTTTTTACATTTTGTAACATGGCTACTATTTAAATTGTACAATGGCTTATATTTATGACTTGCATTACATTTCTTTTGGACAGTATCAGGCAACTGAACAGATTGTTAGAAGACGGAGGTTATTAAATATATATATAAAAAAAGTAATCACACTAAAAACTCTCAACTGGTTAGGAGAGGCTAGAGACTAAAACTATGGAGAAGAATAACCTATTCAACAGATCAAACATTAGGTGACAAGGGTTGAATGAAGCAGGTGGAAATGGGGGGAAATGAAGTGGTGATATTACTTTTTGGTATCTGGTTACTTTCACTCAACAAAATATTATTTGAGATTGTTTCTAATACAAGAGATATTATAAAAGAAGACTTTCAGAATACTTAACTCCAATGACAGACATGGAGGTAGGAAGAGGGAAGAGTCAAATATGCCTGTTAGTGTAAACTGAGGAGACAGGGAGAAAGGTGATGGAATCTGGTATGAAAACCTGGTCTGTGAGGAAAGAGTTTTAAGTCTTGGAATGTACTACAGTGGCACAGCTTCTGATGATGATTAATCTCTCAGTGTGATGAAGAATGTGAAGAACAGGTTGATGGCTGAGTTTAATATGGTGGGACACCCTAACTAAATGTACTTATGGTCTTGGTAAAAAGGAAGTGGAATTCAAGGGGATAGAGATTGGATTATCTTCTTGATGGACTTGAATGTGAAATTCAAGAGTGACAATATAATTTTAGGTGATCCTATACTTGTGAGCCAAAAGAAAGTTTGAAGTTATTATTTAGGAAACAGCAAGAAAAATCGTACTATGGTTTTCTCTTAGCATCACTGAATAAGTGCTTCTGACCTGACGCTGTTCTACCTTTACCTATTACTGATTACACTAATCAGATTTATGTTTTCCAGAAATGTCAT
>CAUYRH010065464.1:0-17737 GCA_963574655.1 Perodicticus potto | reverse complement strand
GCATTTTCTTAATCACTATATAAAGACATTGATACTCTACATTTAATAAGTTTCACCAGTACCCTACTAAGATGCACCGTAGGTGTGATCCCACCAATTGCCCTCCCTCCACCCATCCTCCCCCCTCCCCTCCCCTCCTTTTCCCTTTTCCCTGTATTCTTGTGCTATAATTGAAGACCCAGTATTTTATGTGACTCGAAAGGGAGCTCGTAGCTTTTTGCTGCACATCTGCTACAGGACAAAAGTTTTACATTTTATCTCATTTGCTCTCACAAAACACTGAGCTAGCCAGTATCTCCCATTTATAGGTGGGAAAACTGAGGCTCTGAGGATTTAAGCAATTTGCCGAGGCAATGGATTTGGAGTCAGAGCCTGGTCTGCCTGGCTCTTCCATTTTCCACCCTGCTACCTGCCAAGGGTGGGGAGAGCGGAAGCTGGAGTGTCCTGGGCCACGACACACACTCTGCCCCCAGGTCTGGCTGCCCTGCCCAGGGAGCTTGCCTGTTCCTATCTTCACTCTTGCTCATCTTCCTCCCCTTCTTCTTCTTCTTCTTCTTTGATTTTCCTTGTCTCTCAGCCTGGAGCTCCTTCAAACTCCTGTTTTTCTAGGACAGGCATTTCAGACTCCAGCTGATCCACTGGTCCCCTAGGTCTGCTCTGAGTCATTAATCTTAAGCTCAAGGGTTGCCGGGGGAGATGTCAGGGCCTGGGTTAAAACTCTGGTGACAGCTTGTCTCCATGATGCCAGTACAGGACATTCTTGCAGCCACATGGAGTCTAGAGAGGTCGGGAAGCGGGAAAGTGTCTCCTCATCGACTCATTATCCTGTTGTTCCGGATGAACTGAGGACCCATCGATGCCGATACTCCTCTGGGCCTGTTGGGAAGACAGTGCAGAGATGGTTAGAGGAGCCGCACTCCTCACGGGCTAGAGTGATGGCAGAGGTGGTGGTGGGAAGGCACCAGGAGACCCCTCCTCTCTCGGGACCGCACCTGGCCTGGGACTCTAGGGGGTCTGCCGGGTGAGGGGATGCAAGGGGCAGGCAGTGATCTCCTTGCCCTGAAGTGGTTGCAGCGGTACCACCTGTGGGCGTTTTGAGTTGGAGGGTTTTCTGGACCCCCAGTGAAGCATATGTAGTCCAGTAGACTGCACGGCTGGCAAAGAGCATCGGGTATGAGTCTGGGTTGAGCTCTCTTATTCCTTTGGGAGGGGTGACAGGCTTCAGAGATGGGGAATGGGAGAGGACAAGAGCCTCTGGTTGGCCCTGGGGCCTCAGGCGTGGGGGGAGATTCTGGGAGTGGGGCTGGCGTGTCTTCTGTGTCAAGCTGGCTGTCCTGGTCTCACCTTGGGTTCTTAGGTATTTTTTAACCTTCTGTGACATTCCTATGACATACCTGTGCAGAGTTCATGGTCTCTCCTGTCTTCCAAGGGCATTTCTGGACCTTGGATCTTGTGGGGTGAGCAGGCTGGATCCCTGGGGAGCTGGAGGGCCTGGAGCCCCTTGGCAGGAGGCATAGGGTTGCTGCCTTTGCCCCAGGGTCCTGGGGAACAGAACTGAGAGCAGGCAAAGGGGGCTGGGGTCTCTTCTAGTTTTAATGATTTGTGGTTTTTACAGAAAGAGGCTGGCAATAAGGGCAAGCTCTGCCTTCTGAGTCTCCAATCCTTACCTTCCAAAGACAGGGCTGCACAGACTCAGCATGATAAGGAGCCAGGCCCAGGGGACCCTAAGAAGGGACTGGGGATAATGGCGGAGGCTGGAACGGGCAGCAGGTGGTGCTGAGAGATAACAGATCACTGAAAGCCAGGAATGGCCTCCAGGGAGCTGGGCGGGAGCTTGGGGGAGGGACATCTGAGAGCCACATCCCCCCTTCCTGGAGCTGGGCCCAGGATAGGCAAAAAAGCCAGACCCAAGGACCTGGGGGTGGAGAGCTGGGTGGGGGGCGGAGAGGGATGGAGAGGGGAGAATGGGAGCTTTCTGGGCTGGAGCCTGGTTGTTTGCCAGCCATTCTCCCTGTTTTGCAGCTTGAGGGAGAGGAGCTAGAGACGGAGGCGACTGGGCTCCGAGGTGGGTGCGTGTGTGTGCATCACGCGTGTGATCACCAGTGTGTGCGCATGAAGAGCTGGGGCTGCTGCGCAGGGAGTGCCCGGCTCAGCTGTCCTAGCAAGTGACCACGATGGAGAAGATGCAGCACGGAGGGAGTGGAAATGAGGCTGCACTCTCCTCCCGTTGTTGTCTTCTCTCTTCACCTCCACTCCAGGCCTGGGGATGGAGCCCAGGAGACGCTCTCCTTGTCCTGCTGTGATTTGCTGGGCTCCTACCTCCAGAGTCTCCTCTCTCCCTGGCTCGGTTGGGACAATGAGGAACCTCTCTTCCTCCCTCCTCACAGGTCCCCTCCCAGCCTCTCTCTCCCCCTTTTTTTCCCTTCTCACAACCACTCCTCTCTGTGCCTCTTCTTTGCTCCTGCTCTATATGATCTTCTGTTATGAAAGGAATATGTGTTCATTACAGAAAACTTGGAAACATGTACACAGAAAAATACATAAGAGAATCATAAGCTCAGAGCTTCACTGTGCAGTGATAACCCACACTTTGATCTATTTCCTAATCTGGTGCGTTACACAGTGAAGCCTACATATGCTGTGCTTATATTATAGCATCACGACAAACCTTTTCTCTTCACAGCGTATACATTTCTATTTGCCATGCAAATAGAAATATATTTAATATATTAATAATAATCTTTCCTAGGGAGTTGCCATTGTTTGACCATTCGACTTTTACTGGACATTTTGGTTATACAGCTTCGCCATTATAAACTGTACTGGATGAAACTCTTGGTGCAGGGCTCTTTGTCTGTGTTTCGGAAAATTATATCTTCCAGTTGTTTCTCCCCGGGCAGTGTTTCTCCCTGAGGGTGGACCTCCTTTCCTTCTTTTCTGAGATATCTGCGCTTTCCTGTGGCCTATCCATCCTTCAGCAGGTAGCCGGGGAGACACTTTTGAGAAAGGGTCTTTAGACATAGCAACAACGATGTCCCCCTCCTCCCCCCAAAAAACTCCAAATAAATAATGCAATAAAACCAAAGGGCACTGCAACCAGGAGGCCACCTGCCTGACTTGTGGGTGAGGCGGCTTCTCTTGGCCACATTATGTTCAATGTGGTTTGGTTCATATGCTCTGTGATCCATCTGCCTCAGGCCCTGGCCAGTTAAAAACACTCAGCTCAAGTTGAAAAGATGGACTGGAGTGCCAAGCGCACAGCCTTCATGCTCCCTTCTGTACTGGTACTGCCACGGGAGCCTCTTTTCCAGTTCTCCCAAGAAGCAGCTGCCAACAAAGCAAAGCCCCGCATTTGCCTCAAAGACTCTGGTTAAAAATCAACTGGGGCTAGTTGTCTACTGGACAGGGAAATCCACAATTCTAGAAAGAGGCCTGGGGCTGGCTCAGTGGCTCACTTCTGTAATCCTCGAATTCTGGAAGGCCGAGGTGGGTGGATTGCTTGAGCTTAGGAGTTTGAGACCAGCCTGAGCAAGAGTGAGACCCTATCTCTACTAAAAATAGAAAAATTAGCTGGGCATGGTGGTCCACACCTGTAGTCCCAGTGACTCGGGAGGCTGAGGGAGGAGGATTGCTTGAACCCAGGAGTTGGAGGTTGCTGTGAGTTAGGCTGAGGTCATCACACTCTGGTCTGGGTGATAGACGAGAGTCTGTTTCAAAAAAGAAAGAAAAAAGGAAAGAAAGAAAGAAAGAGTCCCTGAGGGAGGCTTGGGGTCCAGATCTAAGGGGAAGGACGGACACAGCCTTGCTTAGGGGACTCTGAAAGGTGCAGGAGTCTATGGTATAGAGGAACACCCAGATCAGGTTCCCCGGGGAAATCATCCTTTGCTGTTTGCTAACTTGTGTGTCAGACCAGAGTATGCCAGGGTGTTTGTTCTCTTGTTTCTTCTCAATTATTTATCAAGCTTATACTGAGTGACTACTATGGGTCCTAGCTCAGGGCTGGATTATGAGCAGGTTTAGGGAAAGAGCATGACATGGTTTCTGTACAGGAAGCAGACTGTCTGACAAGGAGGCTGGTGGGCACACGAATTCCTAGGCCGGAAGGTGAGAGCCAGAGAGAGCCGGCTCATTTCAGTGTGGGAGTCTTCACCTGGAGGCAGGGCGGAGCATTGAGTGAGTTGCTGAGACATGAGACTAGGCCTCCTGGGCAGTGTGGGCAAAGGTGGAGATGTGGGGCAGGCAGAGGGGAGGCCCCTGGCTCTCTGGCGGAGGTCCTGGGGTGCGGTTTGCTCCCTTGCTGGTGCAGAACTCTCTCATCGACAGGCGTATGCTGGTGAACCGGGACCAGAGCACCAGGCGGGAAGATGGCAGACGGATGTGGAAAATGGATCTAAGCTGTAGTGAGAAATTCCCCAGGCAGGTGGCAGCTGGGGGGCAGGTGCGCTGTGTGCTTATGAAGTACGTTCAGACTTTCCTTGGGCACTTGGCTCTGAGTCCCTCCCCCTGCCCCAGGGGAGGTTGTTCCCTCCACGGTGTGAAATGAGGTTATGCTCATGACAGTGTGTGGTAGACCAAGGAGCGCGAGCTCCAGGCACCTGCTCTGGTGCTTGGTTCTCTGTCAGGAGTCTCCCGTATGTTTCCCTGACTTGCCCTGACAGACTGACCAAGCCCGCACCCCCCATACGCAGGGAAGCTGCAGCCTGAGGGTCTGACGTGGTTGCAGCTGAGCCCAGGTGGCTTTCTCAAACCCAGACTCCAGTCAGTCATTAGACGGTCTTGCTTCTTTATCCAGATGTGAAGAAAGGGGACGTAAGGTCCCCGAGTGGGGCTCCAGCTGAAGTCCAGTTCCCTGTACAGCAGCTCAGGTGGTGGTGGTAGGGAGTGTTGTGGTGAGGAGGTGAGCAGGGTTCCAGGAAGAAAGAAGGACTGAAGAAAGGAGAGGTCTGGAAGATGTTTGCCAAGGTGACAGTGCTGACCAGGGCTCAGCCCTATGGCATCCTTTCTTGAACTACGTACAGGTCTACATGTGGCCTCTCGGCAGATGGAGACCATTCAGTTCTAGATCCCAAAGACTTACCATTCTCAGTGATACCTGACCCGAAAATGGTGTTACAGGTCTCAGTAACCTGCGAGGTAGGCAGGGTGGGGTGGAAGACACGGTTAGAGAGGGTGTGCGAATTCCTGATACCTGCCACCAAGGTGACATCTCTGGGCTTTGGGGCCCTGTCCTGGTGGCTGGAGCTCTTTCTCTCTATTCTCCTCACCCTGCAGTCCCCAGTCCCAGGCTACTATCTTAGAGTTCCGAAGCTCTCTAATTCTAGAGTAGATCCAAAGGGTTCCCTGAGATCATCTGGTTCAAATACTTTTTTCTTCAGAGACTGAAATGGAGAATTTGATTTCCCCAAAGCCACCCATTCTGCCCCTAGGGCTTGTCCCTGGGCTCTGCATTCCTGTCCGGTTATGGTGCCCGCCACACCATGGACTCTTGGCCTCAGGGGATGGTGCCCAGGTGGCCAGCAGAGGTTTAATTAGGCATGACATACAACATGAGACTGAACATGCCCCTCACATTGGTGTTCGAAGCACACTGGTAGGCAGGAGAAAGGGAGGAAGAGAGTTACTTGTCTCTGTGCCTTGGAGAAGAAGAAGCTTTTTAAATCCAGTGGAAGAAGAGATATGAGGCCTTGGCTACAGGGGAGGGCAAGGGCAAATTCCAGCCATGTTGGGCTGGTGGGGAGGAGGAGGAAGGCAAGAACAAGGGAAATGCCAACTGTGGTGGGGACCAGATGGGCAGGAAGGTGGCTCCTCAGTCAGCTTGACTGGGTTAGAGAAAGGCCAGCGCTAGTGAGTTGCAATGATGGTTAGTAGGTGTAAAATCTGAATCCTGTCCACCTCCCCATCAGCACTCTGAGATGATTATGGGACATTGGCTATACCTTTCCTGAGCTCTGGGCCGGGGCTGAGGAGCCCCTTGGAGGCAGCACTCTCCGGAGATTCTCGTTTCATAGGTCTGAAATCTGTATTTTGAACCAGCTCATGGGTATTTCTGTGGCCCATGGATCACATTTGAGAAGCCTTATCCTGGGATCTACAGGGACAAATGGACTGCTTCAGGGAGGGCAGCAGGAGCTGCTCAGGAGGAGTGAGGGGTTCTCATGGATGGTCTAAGGTAGGTTGAACCCCTGCTGTGTTTCATGCCCTGTGCGAACTCTTTAGCAGGTACAGAGGAGCTGTGCCCGGGGAGCTTAGACATAAGCTGGGAAACAGACCCGTACTAGATCCTTTGAATGTGACTCAGAATGGGAGATGTGCCCTAAGAGATAAACAGAGGACAGCTGTGGCCTTACAGCAGAGACAAGGGGACAACAGGCTGGAGAGGGTGAAGGTCCTGGTTTGGGGAAAGCTTGGATTTCTAGGTTTACGCTTTCTTCTATAGGAGACTCAGATAGGTCAAACTCAGCCCCACGAGGCCAAGGACTTGCCCAAGGTCACACAGCTAGCAGCAGCGACAACTTTTAAACCTGTTCAAGGGAAATTGCTCAAGGGGTGTGATGTGATCAAATGTGACTGGGGACCTCATCTTGTGTGTAAGGTGGATTGATGTGAGGGGGGCTTTTGTGCTTTATTATCAGGGAGGATGGGCCATGCTGGAGGGAGGAGAACTGTGGGAAAATGCTCATGTTCTGGGGTAAACAGATATGGCTGGGACAGGAGACGGGGAAGGTTCAAGAGGTGTGAGACTTCTCCCAACCTCCCGCAGCACCCGCCACTGGATGAGCGCCCGCCAGACTTCCGCTGAGTGTCTTTACTCAAAAACTTGCAGACGAAATCTCGGTCCCCTGTTTATTGGTGGTGGAGAGAACAGACAACCTGGGACAGCTGAGGCCCAGTGGCAGCTTTTGAGTCTGCCTCTGACCCTCTTCCCCAAGGCCACAACTCATCCTCAGTGGCTCACTGGCAGCTCTTGAAAAGTCTCTGAGTGGTGTGCGTTGAGGGATCAGGGTAAGAGGCAGTGGTGACAGTCTGGGTCGAAGACTTCCTCCCTCTTCTTTGATGTCTCAGACAGATGGGCAGGAACTCCGGGACAAGGTGACACAGCTTTACCAACCGTCCAGGTGAGCCTCTTCCAGTCAGTCAGTGTGTTATCAGGACGGCAAGGAACAGAAGGTCACAGATGCCCTGCTCTTACATCCATGGGGGCAGTCAGACTCGGTAAGGACCACTGTGGCAACCCAGGATCTGCCCCCACACCCTGCCCTCCGGCAAACAGAGAAATAAGCTCCTCCTCTCATCTGAGTTGAGGGCAGAGAAGAGCCCTAAGAGCCAGAAAATTTAGGGTTGAAGTCTTGTCTTATCTTGGGCAAGTCACTTGACCTCTATGGGGCTTAGTGTCTTCAACCGAAAACACTTGAACACAACATAGTGAGAGGGAGGAAGCTTGGGCTCACTTTATTCTTCCCAAAGAGAATGGGCCCCCATGTGAGTTTGGAGACCTGCTTTGGGAACTTAGTAGGGAGGTGCTCTGGCTAGTGGCTTGGGTAAGGGTGAAAAGGGGAAGGTGAAGTTTCATCTGGGAATCTTACCTTCTTTGTTTTTAAAAGTTTTATTTTATTTGTAATTGGCTCAGTGCCATAGCTCAGTGAGTAGGGCGCCAGCCACATACACTGAGGTTGGCGGGTTCGAGCCTCACTGGGGCCAGCTAATCAACAATGACAACTGCAACCAAAAAATAGCCAGGCGTTGTGGCAGATGCCTGCAGTCCCAGCTACTTGGGAGAATCACTCAGGCCCAAGAGTTTGAGGTTGCTGTGGTGCTGTGACCCCACAGCACTCTACCCAGGGCTACATAGTAAGTCTTTGTCTCAAAAAAAAATTTTTTTAAAAATTTTATTTGTAATTGACACACAGTACACATCTGTGGGGCACAGTGTGAGGTTCCAATGCATATATACCTTCTGTGATTAGATCAGGGTAATGTCATAACATCACTTTAAATATGTATCTTTTCTTGTGGTGACAACATTCAAAAAATCCTCTTTTCTATTTTTCTTGAAATATACAACACATTAGTATTAGCCTATTGTGTAATAGAACACCAGAACTTGTTCTTTCTAACTGTAACTTTGTATCCATTAACCAACTTTTCCTCCTCCTCCTCCACTCCAACCCTTCTCCCAGCCTCTGGTAACCACTGTTCTACTCTTTGCTTCCATTATATCAACATTTAAACATTTTTTTTTTAGAGTTTACATATAACTGAGATCATGTGGTATTTGTCTTTCTGTGCCTGGCTTATTTCACACAACATGATGTCCTCTGGGTTCATCCCCATTGCCACAGATGACAGGATTTAATTCTGTTTTATGGCTGAATAATAAGGAATCTCACCTTCTGATCAGGGGTCTAAGGAGGAAAAATAAAAGGGAACAAAGAACTTGCAGATTTTACTTCTGACACATGGCCTTGGGCAAGAACCTGCCAGCTTCAGCCTTTTGCCTGCCCTCCCTGCCATCCTGACTGGGTCCAGCTTGGAGCCTGGATGGGGGAAGCAAAACAGGGAGATGGTGGCAAGATAGGAGGACTGGGCAGTGTGGGGCGGGGTCGGGTGGGGGGTCTGCAACATCCACATAAGCATAAAAGAGAACGTTTTCTTACCTGGGACACGGATTAGTGCAATAACCAACCTCCCAGCTGCTTTCTGGATCTCTTCTTCGAGTCCATCATGCACACCACTTCTAGATTAATTTTAAAATTATGGTTGAAGATAAACCTCCCCCACTCTCTTTCAATTCCTTGCAAAAACAAAACAAAAATAACCTGCTCTGGTCTGTAATGTCTGGCTGTGAACTAAAACACCGTCTATCTCCTTGGTTTGGCACTTTTCTATCCTGTCATCTCTAAATGTCTTTTCTTGTGTATGAATCTTCCCAAGGAGATTGGAAGCCTATTGGTTTATTTTCTTATTCATCCTTTGAACAAAAATGTATTAAATCGGCATTGGGGCCACGGCAGTGTGCTATGTGAAACACTCCTCTTTGTCCTCAAGGAGTGTGTCTCGTCTGGAGAGGACGGCAGGCACAGAGGCAGAGGGTGACAGAGTAGGGAGGTCACTGAGGCTCTGCTAGAGGCGTGCGCGAGAGGGGAATAATGCAGGAGGCTGGGATGTAGTGGTCCTTCTGGAAGTTTCTTAGGAGTGGCAAGGGTAGAGCTGAGCCCACTTGAAGAAGGCACGGAGATTAACCAGGTGGAAAAGGAAGCTAGGGGGTTCTTCCTGACTGAATGGAACATTTACAGGCCTGGAGGGAAATGGAGAGAGAGAGGAAGAAGATGGAAAAGAGACCTACAAATGCCTGACGCCTGGTGTCTATGCGCACCCAATGAGATGGGCAGAAGTCACATCCTCCAGGGAGTGGCTTCGCTTTTGAGAAGCTCAGCTTCTGAAGGCAGTGGGAGCTCCTGGAGCCACTTCCAATGAGGTGGCAGGGTGGGGTGGGGGTGGAGAGGTTCCTACGGTTTAGGCTTCCTAGAGGACCACTGCAGTCTTCTAGAAAAGACGCAATGAACGGCCTGCAGCTATAGGAAGGGAGGGTGGGAATGGACCTGCACGGCAAAAGTCTATCTGATGAAAAGCAGACTGGCTGAGCTTCTTTTCTCTCATCTCACCTCTCTTAACCCAAGCCATAGTAGCACAGGGCCGGAAGAGAGCCTAGACATCATGTGGCCCAACCCATTACACAGATGGAGAAAACCAAGGCTCCGTCAAGGGACATGCTTCAGCCATAAGTGGGCTGAAGTGAATCTGAAGGTTAAATTCACTTGCATGTGACTTTGCATCTGAGGGCTGCCTCCCCCCCACTGCTGAAAAAGAGTGAGCGTCCCATCCTACTAGGTGGGAATGAGTCTGAGTTAGGCTTGGCATGAGAAGGGGAGGGGGCATGAGAAGCCACTCACCTTGCAATGCTGTGCAGAGGCCACCTTGATGCTACTGCTGAGAATAAGGCTCAAACTCCATTTAAAAAGATGACTGGACTAGAAAGACCCTATTGCACTTTAGCTCTATGTAATATTAGGAACAGCAATACAAGATATGACTGTGAGACTATGAGCTTTTCACACTATCATCTAGAAAGTGCGTTGGTGGCATAGTGGTGAGCATGGCTGCCTTCCAAACTGTCATCTAGAAATGCAAACTGAAGTCTGTTAGAAACTTCTCGAATTAAAATACGATGGCTTTCCAACTATCCCAAAGTAGAAGAGCCAAGAATTTCAAAGGGATACTTTAGCAACTGCCATGGTCGAACTTAGCTCAGTGTCAATTCCAGAAGCTAGGTAGTCAATAAGCTATCGAAAGTACCTGAAACAGCACTTAGGATGTAAAAAAAAAAAATCCAGGCCAGCGGGTAGCTTGTGAGAATTTCGGACATCTGTGAGGCGTGAATGAACACAACTCTTAGAATCCCTGGAGAAGGGCGCAGGCCCACCCAATGGTTTAGTTTCTTGATTACTGTAATTATGCACCCATAATGCATGTTATAGGAGACTTAAAAAGGCAGCCAGGCCCTGAACTATATAATACTCTTGGTCTGTGTGCAGCCTCTGACATGTTTCTTAATAGCAAAGGCCTTGGGCACGCTGTAGACTGCTTACTTTGGCTTTCACTAGTTTTATCCAGGATGTGCCTACCATGCTAGAGCATGTCAAGCAGAAGGGAAGCGGATCTCATTCCAGGCCTTGCAGGTTTTAGAAGCTGTAGTTGAGCTGATGTTGATGGAAAAAACAAGTAAACAATGGATTTGGAGTTAAAGAACCTGCCCTGGACACTCCTGTTGTCATCAACTGTGTCACATTGCTAAGCCTGCTTCTTCTTTGGAAAATAAGACGTTTTGTACACATTTTTTAGCACCCACTTATGAGCAAGAACATGTGTCTTTAACTTTCTATGTCTGGCTTGTTTTACTTGAGATAAAAAAATGTGTACCCATGGATGTAGAGAGTGGGATGATGGGCAAGGGAGACTTGGAAGGGTGAGGGGTGATAAGAAATTACTTCAGGGGTACAATGTACATTTGGGGATGATGAATACCCTAAAAAGCCCTGACTTGACCACAGTGTAATCTATGCATGTAGCAAAATTGTACTTTTATCCTGTAAATTTATACAAAAAAAGAAAAGAGAAAGAAAAATAAGACATTTATGTTATGAGCTCCTTCCGCTTCCTGGTCATTTTCTAGTGAAATGTAAAAGCGCTTCTGTCTGGGGTTGGCATTTGGTGTTTGGCAGAGTGGATGAGGGCCCGGAAGAAACCTCAGCGAAGGGACAGTTCGGTAAACGAGCCTATTAGGTGAAGTCCCTGTTATCTGCATGGGGTCCCTACCCCTGCGAGGAGTAGCGGTGTTTGTCTCTTTTTCAAGAGGAGAGCTTTCTCTCGATGATTTTGATTTGCTCTTGACCCTGTGGAGGGCACTGTACCCCCAACTGTATTAAACATTTTTTCACCATAGTAGCAGTTTTTACTTTCTTTTTAAATTGGGCACCTGCCTACATTTGGTGGCAGCTTTGTGACTGCTCTGTGGAGGGGAGGCAGGTTGCTCCCAGGGTGGGGATGCTCCCCCTGGCAGGCTGGCTACCACAGTTGTTTGCAAGATGTGCCAGCTGCCAGGTACCAGCAGGAGACTGGTCAGACCAGCGAGAGGGCAGTCGGCAGTCTCGGCAAGGTGCAAGCCACCCTGGGCTCCCAGGCCAAACGCATTCAAGCCTTGCCCAGGAGATCCCCAGCATTGCCCTTTGCATGTACTCCTTCTGAGCATTGCCCAAGGCTCTCTCACTCTGTGGTGAGTCAACCAACAACACGGGACAATGTCTCGATGTCTTCCTCTTGCTCTCATCTGGGTCCTTGATTATCTTGTTGATCAAGATAACTGTTTTCCTGGCTTTCTGCAATGTGTACCTCTAGAAAAGAAAAGTGACAGAGAACAACCTCCTCCTGATGCAGACATGAATGGTCATGAAAGCTTATAAGATGATTTTTTTTAATGTTCAGTGCTTAACCTAACAATTCCTCTCTAGATTGACAGAATTCCCACTTGAACAGAGCTGTGTCTCGGAGCACACACCACCTTCTGCCCCTTATCGAGCTGCTTCTGTATGTGTTCTTGCCATTCAGCTAAGGGCTGTCAGGAAGACGCCTCTGGGGGAACCCAGGTGGTTCATGGGTTCATCGTAACCGAGGAGAAATGCACCTCATGGGGAACAGAGGGCGATTTGGCCAGAGAGTGTTAGAAAGGACTTACTACAGGATTTGGGCTTAGTTAAGTAATTTTGGGACTCAAGGACCTCAAGGAAGCAGGCTTCCCTCTGGATTGGATGTGTTCAGGAAGAGGCATGAATTCTGATTGGGGTTTTAATACATTTATCCAGAAGGTAGGAGGAACAAAGTGGGGCTAAGGCCACAACTGGCGAAGAAGCAGCTGTCACTCGTATGAGTCAGAATATGATGTTATCTGATCATTTTTGTGGCTTGAAGAACACAAAGTGCTAACTGAGGGGGCCAAATCAGTATCTGGCAGGGGGGGCTTTTCTCTTCTCCAGTGCTCCCTTTTGGCCAAGGTCAAAGTCAGGCTACAAAACGTGAATCTGTGATGTTCAAGTCTTCACCATTGCCAGCATTTTTTTGATTGGAAAGTTGTTCAGAGAATATTGTCTGTGCTTGGACAGGAGTTAGTATCTCTTGTTCCTTTTGTGGCAAAGCCAGTTTTTAATCTCCTGAGATGACAAGGGCCACAGAGTAACATTACAGACTTTGAACAGCACACACTAGCCCATTACAACACACGCAGTGACCAGAAACAAAAATTGTTGTGGGTTCTTCTAGCAGACCCTGGACACATGGGCCTCAGTTATCATCTCCAGGCAATGAAAATGTGTTCCAAATCCAACTGGTCTTTTTCTAGACATCCAGGTGGCTTTTTCTTTTAGCCTACTTAGACTGCTCTCCTTGAGCCTGCAGTGTTTATATAGGTTCAGCAAGAAGGCTTGGCTATACCCTAAATTCCCCTTCAGCTGAGACGAAATTAAAATCCATGTGATCTTCTCTGACAACTCTGGATTACACCTTTAAATTTAAACTGGTTGGTTTGACTTTCGGAGCCTGAAGTTGTGTAATCAAAGACGTCTCGTAGGGTCAGGGAAAAGTTTTGGACCAACTCTTTAGGCTGAATGGGAATTGCAGTTGGTGTGGTACACATGGAAAGTGAGTCACTTGTCCAGTGGCAGTTTTCAGGTAGCCTGCGCTTGCCTCTTTTGGGAATTTTGTGGACATTCTTTTCAGGGAAACACTGTCCACGAACGGGGTGGTAATTTTAAACATCTGAAAGTCAGTAGAAACTGTCCTGAAAACAGAAGAAAAGTTAGTGTGTAGCAGGTGGGTATAAGCCTGATGCTCACATAAGAAGTATAATAATAGTATCCCAGCGGGGGACAGACTATATTGGGAATATCATCTGTTGCAACAGGATTGAGCCAGTTTCTCTGCATAACCCCTAAGGTGCGACGCTTTCCTGAGTGGACCAAACTGCATCCAGGGTGCTGGTCCCATGCAGCAAGTGCTTTAGCAGAATCCTATTAATGCCCTCCCCAGCACGCTTCTAGTTGAACAAAATTGGGCTTATTGACTCATTGCTTTGAAAGAGAATAAACATTGTGGGGGAGTGTGGGGCATTTGACATGCCTTTTCTTTTTCATGTGTCCTCCTTGACTGGCCTGGAAGTTTTGTGAGGACAGAGCCTGGGCCTGGTGTCCCTCTTTGCATCAGGAGTGTCTCTGAAGGGTGCAAACTGACTATTACAGTAAGACTATCCCTGATATTAGTTTCTGTTTCTGATGTGCTGAGTTTTGCTGATAGAGTTATGGTGACCCAAGCAGAAGAATAATTTTGACATGGGGTCAAAGTTCAATTTATTTTAGAATTTAAGCTTGCGATTATTTATAGGAGGGACACTCGTATCAGAGGACTTTCAGAAGGAAAGCCACCTTCTGAAACATTGAGAGGGACAGTTACGAAATGTTTTACATCAGTCCGCTTTAGATTAATGAATGGAAAGAAACACACTAGAGAGTTATTTTTTCTTCAGTGGCAGAAGACCTCGGGGTGGGGGGCGGTGGTGAAAAATAACAGGATTAAGAGGAGGGAGGTCAGGTTGAGAAATCTTTTAGTTAGTTGATGGAGGGTGTCACAGGATAATCATAGATGAGATCTGTGGTAAAGAGGAGGAAAAAGAGGGCTGAAGAATCAACACTGATCTTGCTCTGCCATCTGGGGTGGAAGTGGTCCACTTCTACAGTCTGCAGGCTGTCTGTTGTCTTAGGCAGAGTTTGTCCTTTTCTGCGAGTCAGCTTTTTCTTGAGAACTTGTAAGCATCCTGAGTTTGAGGTTTTCAGCAGAATGAACTGTCTGGTAGTTAGGTAGGTAGTCATCTTTTCAGTGGGAAACACAACCCAGCCTCAACACCTTGGCGTCTTGCGGATGTGTCAGTTGTTAACAGTTCTTGATAAGGGCTTTCTAGTCTCAGGGGCTGTTTTTGTCCAGGTTTTCACGGGGCTCAGAGGCTGCTTGAGTGGAACCTTGCAGAGGCTTGATGCAAGAATCCCAGATGTGTGCACTGTCACTGCGTCCAGGGTCTTGCTCCCAGGCAGCAATGCACTCCCCAGTACACCTGTAGTTGAACAAAATTGGGTTTATTGACTCATTGCTATGAAAGAGAATATATATTGTGGGGAAGTGTGGGGCATTTCTGTACAACCTCATGTGTTCTTCTTGAATGGCCTGGAAGTTTTGTGAGGACGGAGCCTGGGCCTGGTGTCCCCCCTGGCGTCAGGAGTGGCATCTGGCACAGAGTGAGTGGCTCTGCAGGTACCGTTAAAATTATCATCTGGGGAAGACTTTAACCTTTTAAATGGAGGCCTCTTACCTGGAAGGGCTGACAAATGTCTTCCTTTTCCTCAGAGGCCAAAGAGGCCAAAAGGAAGCCATGGACATGGATTCATCTGCAGAGAAGATGAAGATGGAATGCTTCAGAGAAAGCAAACCCCATACTAGAACCCTCCTTCCTATGGTTTTCCAGGAATGGACGGTTGAGCTCCTACCTTGGACTAAGTTGTAAGCATGGTGCCTGCGTTGGGTGGGGCCTATCAGAGGAAGGGCAAGCCCTGAGGGAGAAGGGAACCCACAGAGCTGCCTCTACCTGAGGAACCGAAGTTTTAAGAACGGCGAGAATCGTCACAATTCCCCCTCCTGTTTATCTTGGCTTAGCTTGCTCCTCCTTCCCTGTGTTCCTTTCCCTCTATCCAGAAGGGATTGGCTGAGACAGGATTGGGGCCAGGAGGAGAGTGGTTAGGCGGCACTTGGGGTGGAGTCAGGGAGGGCAAAGGTCAGAGCTAGGGCTGCAGAATGAGACACAGAGCAGGGCTCTGGCCAGTGACCCCGCAGGACCCAGGCCTGTCCTGATCCTCCTCACCCCTTGTGATCTGGGGAAGCAAAGACTGAGGGAGGCAGCCCTTGAGCCTGAGATGACAACCCACCCCACTCCCTGGGGGGCTCCACTCTTTCCTAGGTCAGTAGTCTCCCTCCTCTCTGACTTCTCTCCCTCCAAATCCATCTTCATTAGGAACTATAAATGTCAGAATCAGAGCCCTTGGAAGGCTGTTCCTAGATAAATAATGCTTTTCATATTTAATTTACGAGTAGTTCTGCAGCTCTTTGGGGTGTGCTGGGTTAATTAAGAGTTGAATTAGATGGAGCTGCATCTCCCTAAGGAAACTCAATTAAACTCTTTTTGACGAAAAAAAAAAAAAAAGGAAGAAGAAAAGGTGGTTGAAGAAAGAGGTCCATTGGGGGAAATTGTAAACTGTCCCTTCATCGTGACCTTGAACTAGGGCTGGCTGGAGGGGAATGGTGGACCCTTTTGTCCAGTCTTTCCTTCCTTTTCTATTTGGAGCCTCCTCTGGTCCCTGAGTCAGGTGGTCCAGGCCTGTGGGAGGTGTGGGGGACTGACCATGGTGAGCCAGGTCAGCTTTTCTGGCTGGCAAGGTGTTAACTTCCCCTGGAAAACTAGCCAGGAAACTAGCCTGGAATGGGGCTAGCAGCCCCTAAGAGCCTGCGAGGAGGTAGGTGCCAGGACTGTAGCTCTGAAGCCCCAACTCCCATTTCCAGAGCTTCTACCCCCACACCTATCCCCCTTTGCTAGGGCTGGGCAGAGAGGGCTTCCTGGCGTGTGCATTCTGAGCATTTCAAGTGCAGTCCATGAAATCACCCTTCCCATGGGAGAGCTTTCTCTCTCCCTCTGCCTTGTACCGGGAAGGCTAGGGCCAGGCTGCTGGGGAGGTTGCTGTGGTCAGGGGCAGACGGGGGAGAGGAGAAGACCCTTGACGGTGGCTCAGGGGATCTAACTAATGAGCTCCAACAATTTGGTTGCTCATAGCTGAGCAGACCAAGATCCCAAAAAGGGGAAGAACTCTGGCCAAGGTCCTGGTTTAGCTGGTACAGAGATGGGGCCAGAATTCTAGGCTGTCACCACCAACACATTCAAATGCTCATGTTTGTGTACACACACGCACGTGCACATACCCCTTTCACAGGCTCTGGGATTCCCAGAGGTTCTTATAAACTCCGTTCATCTAGACTCACCCATCTCTAATCCAACAGCCCACATGTCCTCCCATGGGAAGAGATGGACCCACTGGGCCATGAGCTGATTCTCTGTATACACAAGAGCCTCCCACACATCTGGTGACTGTGTCCCATATTGTCACAAAGTCCGCACACTCACAGAGTAACAGATACTGTCAGTACCCCCTGTGTCCCCAAACAGAATCACTAAGAACCGAGTGATCTCACTATCTCCTGACCTTACAGCCACACACTCACCATCCTTGCATAAGCCTCAGGCTGGGGAGACAGTCTCTGTGCTGAATGTGCATGTGCACAGACACCCCCAACACACACAGAGCACAGCGCTCATGTCCACACTGCTCACTAGTTGTGCAAAAAGAATAGAATATCCCTCAGCCTCCTAAGCAGTAACTATAGATTTTCAGCAAGTGGAAAGTGAACCTTCTTGTGAAAAATAGGGACAGCGGAGACGCCTCCCCAACTCTGAGGACGGTCATAGGCAACAGTGAAAAATAATCATGAGGCGGAATCAACAGAAAAACTCTGGCAATACGAATAACCAGAGTAGATTAACTCCCCCAAGGAATGACAAGGTAGATGAAGCACAATATCCCTTGCATAAGCAAATGGCTGAGATGTCAGAAGTCGAATTCAGAGTCTGGATAGCAACTAAGATCAGCGCAATGGAGGAAAAGATGGAATTAGAATTTCAAGTGGTAATCCAAAAGATGACCCAAAAGATGTCTCAAGAACTGAACGAGTTCAAAGAGAAAATGACCAAAGATATTGGCACATTGAGACAAGAAGTTGTAGCCCTCAAAGATCTGAGAAATACAGTAGAATCCCTCAGTAACAGAATGGAGCAAGCAGAAGAAAGGATTTCTGAAACTGAAGACAAAGACTTTGAACGCTCCCAAATGCTCAAAGAGATAGAGAAATGGAAGGCAAAAATGGATCATTCTCTCAGACAGCTCTGGGATAACTCAAAGAAAACCAATATTCGCCTTATAGGGATACCTGAAAACAATGAAGTGGCGTCACAAGGCACAGAGTCTCTTCTTTATGAGATTAT
>CAUYRH010065463.1:0-31662 GCA_963574655.1 Perodicticus potto | reverse complement strand
TTTAAGAAGTTTATGGCAACTCTGTGTGTGTATATATGTATGTATGAACTGTTCCTTCATACATATATATATGTATGTGTGTATCACACAAACATTATGGCTACTCTATGTGTGTGTATATGAATTTGTAGTCACCCTGTACATGTGTGCATATATAAATTTCATGGCCATCCTGTATACATGTCTGTGTAAGTATATGTGAATTTCCTTGTCACACTGTGCATACACACACACACACACACATATGTAACTTTATGGCTACAGTGTATGTGTGTTTGTATAAGTGTATCATGGTCATAATGTGTGTGTGTATATTTTTATATATGCACAAATGAGCTTTATGGGTATGCTTTATAAGTGTGTATATGTGTACACAATCTGTAGGCACCCAGTGTGTATGTATGTATGTATACATGAACATTATGGCCACCCTGTGCTTGTATAAATATATAGAAATTTATGATCACTCTGTGTGTGTTTGTATGTCTATACATATGTAGGAATTGCATGGTTTCCCTGTATGTGTGTGTGTGTGTGTGTGTGTATGGAACTGCAAAATTTATGGGCACTCTACAAGTGTGTGTGTATGTAGGTATACACAAACTTATGGCTACATGTGTGTTTGGTATATATGTATATCTGAAGTGCTTGTAAAGTATTTAGTATATTTTTTTGTGTGTATATGTATATGCAAACATTATGGCCACTGTGTGTGTGCGTATTAGGATACAAATACATGGTACCTTTGTGTATGGATATATATATATATATATATATACATATCCACATATATACATATATATGAACTTTATGGCAACCTTGAATGTGTGTGTATGTATGTGTGTGTGTATGTATATATATGTATACACACCTCACACACACATATATATGATCAATCAAATAAATAAATACACACACAAACTTTATAGCCACTCTGTGTGAGTGTGTGTATAGGTATATATGAATTCATGGCCACCCTGTGTGTATATATGTATATATGGATTTTAGGGCTTCACTATGTGTGTGTGTATGTGTATACAGAATTTATGGCCACCTAGTGTATGTATGTATGTGTATACCTATATACCAACTTTTGGGCCACCTTGTGTGTGGATATGTATATCTATATATTAATATATATGAAAATATGTATGAATATTATTGGATGTATAAATAAATGCATGTAACTATATATACTTATATAAAAAGATAAATGAATGTTTATATGTATGTATACACATAAACCTCATGGCCACCTATATATGTATGTGTACATATACTTAAATGTCTATACAAACTTGACATCCACCTTGTATTTGTGTGTCCATATATGTGTATACAAACTTCATGGTCATCCTGTATGTGTGTGTGCATGTATGGCTACCTTGTATGTGTTTCCATATAAGTACATGAGTGAAGTTTATGGCAACCCTGTGTGTGTGTGTGTATGACCTATATAGCTCCTTTCTATGTGTATATCACACAAACATTATGGCCACTCTGTGTGTGTGTATATTTATTAATAGCCATTCTGTACGAGTGTCTATTTACAAGTTTCAGGTCCACCCTGTATATGTGTGTGTGTAAGTATATGTAAGCTTTCTGGTAATACTGTGTGTGTGTATAAAATACATCTATATTTTATATACATATAATATATATACACACATAATACATACATATACCCATGTACATATATAATACATCCATCTTTTATATACATGTAATATAAATGTGTCTACATATATATAGATACACACATTATGGCACAGTGTATGTGTATGTTTATAAGTATATCATGATCACACTGTGTGTGTGTATATTTATATATATGTATATATGAACTTCATGGGTATGCTTTATATGTCTGCATATGTATACAAAACTTTGACCAGCCAGTGTTATGTATGTGTATGTGACAGGTGTGTTCACCCTGTGTTGTGTGTATATGTATACATGACTCTATGGCCAGCCTGTGTGTGTTTGTGTGTGTCTCTATACATATATAGGAATTGCATGGTTTCCCTGAATACGTGTGTATCTATATGGATCTGCAAACTTTATGGCCATCCTGTCTGTGTATACATATATATATATGAACACATTATGGCCACAGTGTATGTGTTTGTATATTAGTATCATAGTCACACTGTGTGTATGTGTATTTATATATGCATATATGAACTTTATGGGTATGCCTTGTATGTGTGTGTATATATGTATACACAAACTATAGCCACCCAGTGTGTATGTATAACATGAATGTTATGGTCACCCTGTGTGTGTTTGTATGTATGTATGTATACCCAAACTTTATGACCACATGTGTGTTTGGTATATATGTATATATGAAGTACTTATAAAGTATTTGGTATATGTTTGTGGGTGTGTATGTATATATATATACATACAAACATGGCCACTGTATGTGTGTGTTCATATCTGTATATACAAAATTTCTGACAACTCTGTGTGTGGGTATATGTATATCTGAACTTTATGGTTATCTTGTGTGTATATGTTTGTGTGTACATATATATGTATACACACATCACACACATATAATATTATAAATGATACTTATGGCCACTCTATGTGTATGTAAGTGTTTATATATAGAAACTTTATGGGTACTCTGTATGTATGTGTGTGTATATATGTATGTATGAATTTATGGCCACCCTGTGTGTATATATGTATATATGGATTTTATAACTTTCCTGTGTTCATGAGTGTGTGTATGTGTATACAGACTTTATAGATACCTAGTATATGTGTGTGTGTGCATACATATATACATATATATAAACTTTATGGCCACCCTGTATGTGTGTGTGTGTATATATATATGTATGAAAATAAGATATATGTAAATATATTTGTATATGTAAATAATGCATGTGTCTATATATTTATATAAAAAGATATATAAATGTTTATATACGTGTATACACACAAACCTTACGGAAACCTGTACATGTATGTGTGCACATATATAAATGTATATACAGACCTAACATTGTAGTATGTGTATGCAAGCTTCACATGTGTTGTATGTGTATGCAAACTTCATGGCCACCCTGTATGTGTGTGTGTATTTTATGACTACCCCGTGTGTCTGTTCATATATGCATATATGAAGTAAATGGAAATCCTGTGTGAGCATATAGGTATGTATGAACTGTGTGGCTTCTTTGCATATGTATATCACACAAAAATTACAGCCACTCTGTATGTGTGTGTAAATACAAACTTCAAGGCCACCCTGTATGTGTGTGTGTGTGTAAGTATATGGAAACTTCTTGGTCACACTTGTGCATGTGCAAATATACTCAGAAACATAAACACACACATATATACATATATCCACAATGTATATGTCTGTGTATATGTATCCACAATGTATATGTCTGTGTATATGTATATCATGGTCACACTGTTTGTGCATATTTATATATATGTGTATATGAACTTTATTGGTATGTTTTATATGTGTGTGTAATTTGTGTGTGTGTATGTATTTGTATGTATACATGAACTTTATGGCCACTCTGTGTTGTGTGTTTTTACCTATATAAAAATTTATGGCCACACTGTGTATGTGTGTATGTGTATCTATACAAATATAGGAATTGCATGGCTTCCCTGTATATACTTGTATAAGGATGAGCAAACATTATGGCTACTGTGTGTGTGTGTGTGTGTGTGTGTGTGTGTGTGTGTATGTATACACAAAATTTATGGCCACATGTGTGTTTGGCATATATGTATATGTGAAGTACTTATAAAGTATTTAGTATATGTTTGTGTGTATGTATGTTTATATGTATATACAAACATTATGGCCACTGTGTGTGTGCACATACACGTATATTCAAAATTCATGGCAACTCTGTGTGTGGGTTTATGTATATATGAACTTTAGGCTACCTTTTATGCTTATGTGTGTGTGTATATATATATATACACATTTGTGTATGTACACATATGTATATAAACATCACACCCACACATATATATAACTATATATATTTACTCATATATACAAATATTATGGCTACTCTGTGTATACATATGCATTTTATGCTGACCCTGTGTATGTGTGTATCTATATATCTATATGTATGTAACTCATGGCCATACTGTGTGTCTGGATGTTTATATATATGTATATATGAACTTTTTGGCTATCCTTTATATGGGTGTGTGTATGTATATAAGCTTTATAGCCATCCAGTGTGCATGTATGTGTATATGTATGTATATATGTATGAACCTTATGGCCACCCCGTGTGTCTGTGTGTATGTATATACAAACTTTATCGCTATCCTATCACCCTGTGTGTGTGTGTATATCAATATATCTACAAACTATATGGCTACCTTGTGTGTGTGTGTTGGTGTATATCTATATGTGAACTTTACAAGTATTTGATATCTGTTTGTGTGTGTGTTGTATATACCAACATTATGGCCACTGTGTGTGTACATGTAAATAGAAAATTTATGGCCACACTGTGTGTGGATATAATAACTATAACTACCATGTGTGCATAATAATAACTACACTACCATATGGCCATATGTACTTTATGGCCACCCAGTATACATGTATGTGTATTTTCTATATCTAATAATTTCATATTTATAAATATGTATAAAGATATATATAAATAAAAGTGTATATGATATATATAAAAGATATACATTTACTTATATATAAAAATATATAAATATATGTATTTACTTACTTATTTATATGTGAAAACATGTGAATAGATTTATATATGTATACATTTATATATGTATATCTTTGTATGTAAAGATAAAGATATATTTATATATGTATATGTCTTTATATATAAAGGTATAGATACATTTATATATACATATACCTGCATATATGTATATATAAAAATATGTATGTAAATATATAAACATACATAGAAATATGTCTTTATTTATAAACATATAAAATAAAATATAAATAAATAAATATCTTTGTTTATATATAAATATATTTGTAGATAAAATATATGAAATATACTTATGTATTTATATAGATTTATTTATCTATATATCTATATAATATATATTAAATTATAAATAACAATATAACATGTATACACATATATGTGTGTGTACATATATATGTTATATAGTTTAAATATATAAATACACATACAGAGTGGCCATAAAAGTTTGTATATAAATTACTATATACATATATTATACACATGTACATACAGACTTTATGGCCATTCTTTGTGTATGTGTGTGTTTGTGTGTATATATATATTTACATGCAGATTTTATGGCTACCTTGTATATGTGTGTGTGTGTGTGCCCTGAACCTAACCTTAACCTCAAACCATAACAGGATGACCATAAAGTTTGTGTTTGTGTGTATGTGTGTGTGTGTGTGTGTGTGTGTATATATAGATATACACATATATAAGTATATAATATAAAACTTTGTGTATGTGTACATATATATACACACAAAGTTTTATATTTGTGTATATATACAAACATACACACAGAAATATATATATTTTTGTATATATACACATATATACACACACACACATACAATTCATAGTCAACCCCAATTATTGAGCTTATTTGATTAGAAATTAATCATATGTCTATTATAGTTTGATAATTCAGCAAAATAAAAAAACTTCCAGTCTTACGGCAAATGTGTATGACAAACATTGTGTATACAATGGAGATACATTATTTATAAATACATATGATAGTGGAAACAATGACAGACACAATTATTGCATATGATTATATAATTTGCACTCTTCCTAGAGAGTGTGTTTATACAAACTTCAGGGCCACACTTAGCTAAGGAGATAAGTAAGGTGCGGATAAAGATGTTCAGTGCAGAGTGGTGTTCTTACTATTTAGAACTTGCCTCTAAATTATTTCTAGCATTTGATTTCCTCATTCAACTAGAGTTAATTATTATTTGTATCTAGGAGTTATATTCTGAACTTCTACAGTACACACTGTGTAGCATTTATTATTTTCTATCATGTCATATAAAATTTACATATATGCTAGAAAATATATAACTCTTATATTATTATATACTTTCAAACTGTAAATCAAAACACCTAATTTATAAGTATGTGTGTTGTGTAAAAAGTCACTATATATGTATCTACATAATTTATAATTCATAAATGCATACATTTATATGAGTATAAAGTATGCATTATACATATTTTAATTTATGTGCAGTATATATGTCTATAAATATATCTATCTGATATACATGAAGATTATCTTTGTTTTCTCATTCAGGTTCAGCAAGGTAGTCCTGTTTTCTGTGTTTTTGGAAGTCACTGGGAACTGGTAGGCCTGGTCAGTGAGACCTCCGTCGCTTGTTATAAGCCTATTCTTGTCATCAAGACAGCTCCATACATTTCTTGGATGAGATGGCTTATCAAGGCATTCCAGAATCCACTGGACCCTATTTTTTCCTTACCCTGCAGTTTTCTTACTGGAGTTAAACAAGATTCACAGAAAAGGCATAGCCCTAGCAGAGGCTCTGCCCCTTCAGCATCTCACACATTAAGCACTTCCCCTTTGAATAGACAACGACGAAATCCTACTTCAATAATATTTGGTTCAACTAACAGAGTCCTTTTTCCTGGAAATAGACAATTATACCTTAAAAGTAGTCAGCTCTCCTCAGCTAGTAAATTCCCAATGGTACTATCCTGGACATCTCCTATTGCTAAACCATGGGATTCTTTCACTATAGCTGAGCCCTGGAGTATCCTAGTAGCTGATACTATTCAATCTTTGGGGTTTTTTGGACCCCAGAGTCCCCCAGTAGCTGATGTTTCTATACCCTGGGACTTTCCTCAGAAAAGTGCAATACAATGTCAATATCAAATCATGACTGACTCAGTAAGATCCTCTATTAAACTATTAACTAGTACAGCTGGGCTTCATACTATACCATTATTTAATGCTGATGGATCATCAATGCTGTTTTCAAGTGACATGGATGGAACCTGTTTTTTTTCTGGGATTAGTGATGTTCCATTTCAAGTTCAGTCTAGTAAAGTTACTTCCCATGGTCCATTGGTAGCTAAACCCTGGCTGGAATTTACTCCTAATGTTGGAACTTCAGCACAATTTGTACCTTGTAAAATGGGAACAGTGATACGGATTCAATCTACTGAAGAGTTCATTAGAACCCAACTGTACCATGTAGTGGATAAAGAAAACACTGGTCTTAATACAGCAACATGGCATCAGTGGGCTTCTTTAATAGTTAATAAAATTGAATTATGGGATCATTCTGCACTCAAGGAAGAAAGATCCCATAAGCCTATAATAACCCATACTTTGGAATCATGGTTTCAACCAGTCTTGAATATATTTAGAACCCAAGAACCTATAGAAAAGACTGATGAATATTGGATTCTCCCTGAATCTAAGTCAACTAAATTTTGGACTTCCTCCACACTTAATATTCCTTTCTCTTTGGCTCAGTCTTCATATGATACAACTAAGTCTCAGACACAATATAAAGCCAATATGATCAGACCCTCAAATGAAATGAAAAGAACAAATCCATTGAGTAATCATAAGACTGTTGTAGTCAAATCTCAGATGCAGCCAGAAGACACAACATGGTCCTCAATCCATCATATTGAACATGTAATTGAGTCTACCATTCATGCTAAAGTTGATCCTATCAAGCTCTGGGCTAAGTCTGATGCACATATAATCCAAAACTGGATCCAGGCAGAAACTCAATCAGAAAAACTGTTGACACAGATGACAAGTGATACAACAAGATCATGGCTACAGACTATAACAGGAAGAATCAGACCCTGGATTCAGTCTAAACAGAAAATGTTCAGATCCAGGACCAAGACTGAAGAAATTCAAGATAAGCATATGTTCCAGAAAGAAGTAGATATAATTAGATTATGGGCCCAAACTGAAACAGTCGTACCCTGGAACCAGCCTGAATCTGATACAATAAAAGATTTCTTCTCAACTAAATTAGATCACATGAAACCAACAACCCATCCAGACTTTAAAACTGTCTATCCTTGGTCTCAGCCTGACATTGACATAATCAGATTATGGACTCAGTCTGAATTTAGCAGTACTCAACAAGGGAAAAAGCCTGAATCATTTGCATTCAGGCCACGGACACAGTCTGAAGTTAAAATAGTCATACCCTTGTCAAAACTTAAGGATGATATAGTCACCTTTTGGTTCCCATCAGAAACTGATGCAATAGAAACTGGGAACCAATCTGAATCTCAAACAAACCTTTCCTCGTCTGAGGAAACTGACAGAGTCAGACCTTGGTTGCAAATACAAACAGATACATTCAGACATTGGATTGAGACAGGAATTCAAACAGTTCACTCCTGGACAAAAATTGAAGGTGATATAGCCAGATCTTGGATTCACCCTGAGGGTGATCCTTGGGTCCAGAATGAATTGGAGACAGTCACAGGATGGACAGAGCCAGTAACTCAAACAGCACATCACTGGATACAATCTGAGACTGAAATAGTCGGGCCCTGGAATCAACCTCTGGATGACAAGTTAAGAGCTTGGATACAACATGATATTTACAAAATTAGGCCCTGGTATAAGTTTGAAAGTAATGGGGTTAAATTTTGGACCCAGACTGAAGTTGATGCAGTGGGATCCTGGGTTCAGGCAGACATTAATATAGTCAATCCTTGGGTAAAAACTGAAGGTAGTACATTAAGCCTATGGACTCAGGATGAGTCTCTGGAATTAAATACCCTGAAACAGCCTACAACCAATCCATTCATACTATGGACCCAGGTAGAAATTCCAGAAGTAAATCCCTGGGCACAGTCTGAAACTGACACAGTCATACTGTGGACCCAGGCTGAAACTCCAACAGAAAATCAGTGGACAGCTATGTCAGCTGGTATAGTTACAACAGGGACAAAGACTGAATTTCAAGAATTAGTGCTCTGGAGAGAATCTGGAACTGATCCAATCACATTGTGGACTCAAGAAAAATCTTCAGCGGTGACTCTATGGACACAGCCTATATCAAATACACTCACATTGTGGACTCAAGGTGAATCAGCAGTTTTAAGTCCCTTGACAGAGTTTGTAGCTGATATAGGCACACCAGGGGCCCAGGAGGTATTTCTAGCAATAAATTCCTGGACAAATATTATACATAACACTATCATGCTGTGGTGGACAGATGAATCCCCAGAAGTAAATACTTGGGTTCTGTCTGAATTTGATTCAGTTTCATTGAGGACACAGTCTAATTTGCCACCAGTAAACCCCTGGACACAAACTAATACTGACAGAATCACACTATGGACCCAGGCTGAGTCTTTAGCAGTACATCTATGGAATCAGTTTGAAACTGATATAATCATACCTACAACAAACTTTGAATCACCAGTAGTATATTTATGGTCCTATACTGTGTCTGATGCAACCATACAGTGTACACAGGATGAATCACATTTACTGAATCTCTGGACACAGTCTAAGACGAGTATTGTCACAATATCAATTCAGGCTAAAACTCTGGGTGTAAGTTCCGGGACCGAGTCTGAAAGTGATATATTGACACCTTGGACTCAGACTGAAACTATAGTAGCAAGTAATTGGACTAGACCTTTGGGTGATGCCAGCACACCATGGACTCAGGATAATTCTCTAGCAATGATTCCCTGGACAGAGTCTGCCACTGATACAGTGATACCATGGACCAAGGCTGAATTTCCCATAGGAAATCCCTGGACTCAATCTGAAATAGATACATTTACCCAGTGGGTCCCAGATAATTCTATAGAAGTAAGTCTATGGACACAGACAAGAGCCCCTATAGATAATCTGTGGACCAAGTTTGAATTTCCAGAACTAAACTTCCAGACAGAGCCTGCAGCTCATATTGTTACACCATTGATTGAGACTGAGTCCCCACCAATAAATCTGTGGGCACAATCTGTATCTGATACAACCAAATCATGGACCCAAGATAGAGCTCTACCAGTAAATCTCTGGATGGAAACTATAACTTCTTTAGTTACATCAGAGACAGAGTCTGTATTTCCAGCAGTGAATCCAGGAACAAAATCTGTAGCTGATAATGTCACACTGTGGATCCATGCTGAATTCACAGCAGTGTATCCATGGATAATGCCTTCGGCTGACATGGTCACACAAAAGCCCCAGGCTGAGTCATCAGTAGTAAATTTATGGACCCAACTTATGTCTGACACAGTCATTTTGTGGCCCCAAACTGAATCTCCACTAATAAGTTTTGGGATAGAACCTTTGCCTGATTCATTCAGACCATTACCACAGACTGAATCTTCAACAGTGGTTCATTGGACTGATATTATAGTTAGTGCATTTACATTATGGGATCAGTCTGAATTTCTATCATCATATCCCCAGATTCAGTCTGTATCTGATACACATATATCACGGACCCAGGATGAATCTCCAACAGTAAATCACTGGATGCAGGCAATATCTGATATAGTCACTCTGTGGAACCAGGTATCTTCTCCAGTAAATCTCTGGACACAATATGAAACCTATGTGTTCACACAGTGGACAAAATCAGAATCACTAAAAATAAGTCCCTGGATAAATCTCAAAGTAGATTCTCTCACACTGTGGACCCAGGCTAATTCTGAAAGTTTTAAACCTTCGACACATATTGTAGTTAATACAATGACACCATTGGCAAAGGGTGTTTATTTAGCAGTAATTCCATGGACACAATTTGAAACTTCAGCAGTCACATCATGGACCCAGACTCTATTGCCAGCAAAAACTCCCTTAACGGTGGCTTTAACTGCTACAGTTACACTGTGGAACATGGATGAAATTCTATCAGAAAATCCCTGGACACAATCTACAACAGAAAGAGTCACAGAGTGGACTGCAAATGAATCTCCTGAAGTAAATCACTTCATACAACCTATATCTGATATACTTATTCTTTTCACTCATTTTATTAATTTAGCATCAAATCACTGGGCACAGTCTGAAGCTGTTACAATCACACCATGGACCCTGGTGAAATCTCTAGAAGTAAATGATTGGAGACAGACAGTGCCTGAAACACTCGTGCCATGGATCCCGGTGAAACCTGTAGAAGTAAATGACTGGAGGCAGGCAGCGTCCGAAACAGTCGCTCCATGGATCCCGGTGAAACCTCTAGAAGTAAATGACTGGAGGCAGGCAGCGTCCGAAATACTCGCGCCACGGATCCCGGAGAAACCCGTAGAAGTAAATGACTGGAGGCAGGCAGCGTCCGAAATACTCGCGCCATGGATCCCGGAGAAATCTCTAGAAGTAAATGACTGGAGGCAGGCAGTTTCTGAAATACTCGCTCCATGGATCCCGGTGAAATCTCTAGAAGTAAATGATTGGAGACAGGCAGTTTCTGAAACAGCCACACCATGGGTGTTAAGGGAATTTTCAGAAGTAAAATTTTGGGCTCCTCCAGAGACTGATAAAGCTACCCTATGGCACCACGCTATATCTACAGTAGCCTGCAAGATAGAGACTGTAACTGATACATTCATACCATGGACAGAGACAGAATTTCCACTAGTAAATCCCTGGATACAGCCTTTACCTGAAAAAGTCACACCGTGGACTATGAATGAATATCTACCAATAAATACTTGGAACCAGGCTGAATTTTCATCAGTACATCCAAAGATTCAGTCTGAATTTTCAACAGTGAATTTCTGGACAGAGTTTGAATCTTCAGCCCCAAATCCCTGGATACAGGCTGAGGCTGGCAGAGTAGTCATATCATGGCGCAATTCTGAATCCTTATCACTAAATCCCTGGACCCAGACTAGAGCTGAGAAAGTCACACCATGTACACAGGTTTTATCTCCCTTATTAAATTCCTTTTCACAGATTGAAAATGATACAATAACAGAACGGAGTAATACTGAATCTTTACCAGTAATTACCTGGACAGATGCTGAAGCTGCCACAGCTGTATATTCAACTCAAGATGAATATCCACTAGTAAATACCTGGACTCAGCCTGTATCTGATACAGTCACAATGTGGACCAAGGATGAATCTCCAGAAATTATTACCTCTACAAATTCTATATATGATACAGTGACACTGTGGATGCAATTTGAGTCTCCAGAAGTAATCACATGGACACAGGTATTTGACAGTCTTATATCATGGATCCACAAAGAATCATCATCAATAAATCCATGGACACAGACTGTAGCATCCACGATGCTGCCAAGGACTCAGGCTGTACTTTCAACCAAAAATACCTGGAAACAACCTGCATCAGTTACCCCATGGACACAGTCTGAATATCAAGCAGTGAAGCTATGGAAAGAGAATACAGATTACGCAGTCACACTTTGGACCCAGAATGACTCTCTAGCAGTAAACACCCGGACAGGGACTGAAGATTCCACAGTCACATTTTGGAAACCAACTGACTCTACTGTAAATTCCTATATACAGAGTGAAACTTATAAGAACACATTTTGGACAATGTTTAACACTGATTCTAAGAAACCCTGGAAAATGCCTGAAGCTAATATGCTTAGAATTTCATTGCAGCCTCAAACTGATACTACCCAATCCTTAATTCAAAGTGAAAATCAAGCATCTCTTCTGGTGACACATTCTGAAATTGAAAACATCAATACATGGACATTGCCTGAACTGGGAACACTCATGTCCTGGATATTCTCTGTACAAGAAGCTATAACCTGGCCTGAGTATAAAGCTCTTATTAGTAGAGCTTGGTTTAAAACTCAGACAAAAAGAATAAGATCTTGGATTCAGCCAGAATCTCAAGCCCTCAATAACTTTATTACCACATTTGGAGATGACAAAGTCAAATCTTTGACCCAACATAAAACTTCTGATGTCATATCATGGATCCAGCCTGAAAGTACAGTATTTTACCACTGGGCCCAATTGGAAGTAGACACAATAAGACCTTGGACCATTTATGAAGCAAATAAAGTAAAACTGTGGACCCCAGCTGAAGTAGATACAGTCAACCCTTGGACCCAATATCAAACTGATACTATCAGACTTTTGACTAGGACTGAATCTCAAAAAGATAGGCCATGGACTCAGTCTTTGTCTAATACAGATATGCTACTAACCCAGGCTGAAATGCCAACAGGAAAACACCTGACCATGACTGACATTAATATTCTTCAACCTTGGTTCCAGACTAAAAGCGATACAGTAAGACAAGGGAGTCAACTTGAATCTGAAACAGTCACAACATGGATCCAGCTAGAACAACTATTAATCCACCCCTGGACCCAACCTGAAACTAAAATACTCAGACTGTGGGACCAGTCTGAAGGTGGTGTTTCACACCCCTGGATCCATGCTGAAATGAATACAGACAGTCTCAGGACCCATTCTGAAATGGATAAAATAAAACCATGGATTCATCTTGAATCCCAAGCAATTAGAACCTTGTCTGAAGCTGATACAATCGTACTTTTGTCTCCAACTCAAAATGATGGAATTTGGTTTCAATCCCAATTTGAATCTCAAGTGGCACATTCCTGGACCCAGCCTGGAATTGGTATAACCAATCCTTGGCCTCAGCATGAAGTGACTACAATCATACCTTGGACTCACTCTGAAATTAATCTTTGGACCCATCCTGAAGAAGATAAAGTAATAGAATACTGGTTGCAGACTCAAATGAATTCAGTTAGATCCTGGAACCAACCTGAAAGGGAAACAATCCAAACTTGGACCCAGACTGTAAGACAAGTAATAAAACCCCCAAATTTGACTGAAGTGAATACAGTCACACTTTGGTTACAGACACAAAGTGAAATAGCTAGGCCCTGGATTCAGTCTAACACTGAATTAGTTAGACTCTGGACCCAGATTGAAGTTGGTAAAGTTCAGCCTGCAGCTCAGCCAAGAGTTGGTATAAATCAACCATCACCTTACCGTGAAGCACAAGCTGTCAGACCCTGGATCAAGCTGAAAACTGACAAACCTTGGTTCCATATTCAAATGAATAAAGGCATACAATGGACTTATTCAGAATCTCAAATGTCTAGTCCCTGGATCCAGCCTAAAGTTGTTTTAGTTCATCCCTGGATCCTATCTAAAACCAAAGCAGTCAGACTATCTACCAAATTTGAAACTTCTATTGCCAGATCCCGGTCCCAGGTGGTAATCAAACCCTCAACTTCCTTTGAAGGAAGAGTGCTCACATCCTGGGCTCTGCCGTTAACCCAAGTAAACAGACCCTGGACTCAGCCTGAAGCTGCTATTATTGCATCCTTTGCTATTTCTAAACCTGACAATGTTGGAGCCTGGATCCAGCATGAAACAGAAATACTAAAACCAGTAACCCATTTTAAAGCTGATATAATTGCATCATTTACTCCTCCTGAAGTTGAATCCGATGGCAAAATCTCATTAAGGAGCCATTTCAGCTCCTCATCTAAACATGTACCTGTTTCATTAGCAAACACTATTCCGTCCCCAAATCAGTATTTTATAACTTTGTCACCTGAAATAGCTGCTGCACAAAGTCAAAATAAAATCAGTTATCTCCAACCCAGTCAGCTTTCAAGCACTTGGCTTCCCAAAAGTGTTCATTATGAGAATTATGGCAAGAAATTACAAGTTGTCAAGACAAAAGAAAACCAGCATGTTCTGTCTGCCTCTCTTGTCTCTCTCTCTCCATCCTTTTCTTTTCTTATTTCTTGCTTTCTCTCATCTTCATGTACATCACTACCTTCTTGTTCAGTTTTTTCTTCTTGCAAATTCCCTTCATCCTGCATTTTTCCATCTTGTTCCATTTTCTCTCCTGTACCCTTCTCTTCTGTACCCCTGCCTTTAGCCTCTTTTGAAAGTCCTCTGCAGGAACTCTCTTCCTCAAAATTTACAGAAAAGACCATTGTTTCTCATACTATTTCATCCTTGCATGCTGCATCAACCACAGTTCCAACAAAGCAATCTCCTCAGATGTCGGTATCTCAGCCTGCACCAAAGTCTAAGCAAGAACCTGAACAATCAACTCTCAGGCATTCAGAACTCAATGTTTCCCTGGCTGAGTGTCACCTAGGTGTGATCTGGAAAGAAAGTCTCCAGGCTTTCTGGCTCTTCAAGACAGCTGTCATTTCTCATGAAACCACAGGCAAGTTTAGTTTAGTCATAAATTGAGTCATTATATTTGGGACTGAGTTCTTGTTGGATTCTAAAATCAAAATCTCTAAGATAAGAGACCATGTTCTCAGATTTTTTTTTTTTTTTGGTAGTGTTTTTTTTCGGCCGGGGCTGGATTTGAACCCACCACCTCTGGCATATGGGGTTGGCACCCTATTTCTTTGATTCACAGGCGCCTCCCCCCATGTTCTCAGATTTTTAAAGAACAAAATAAAGGTCATTTTCTGTAATAAGGGAGGTTAATGAATAGTATAATGTTAACAGATGTCTAATATTGAGAAAATGCTTATGCAATAAGTTAATTAGCCCAATTCATTTTAAAGAACTGTGCTCTAAAACACTCAAATTGCTTAGAAATGGCTTGTTATATCACTTGAGGAATGAATAGACATACTTGAAATTACCATTCCCAATAAAATTGTGCAGATGGCCTTTACTACTATACCTAAGTTTATAGAATTAATAAAATATTTCTAAGTATTTCCCTAAAATTGAAGATATTTAATGTCTAAACATTTTTCTAATAATCTAAAAACAGTCTAAAGATAATTAGTTGATTAGATTATTATTAGTTAGATAATGATACTAACTTCACTCTGTCCCACATGCGTATTCTTTCTGCAGAGTGTGGATTACGCCCTGGTCTTGTCCCCCACTGTCCCAACTGTTGGGAGGCAGAAATGGGTGAATTCCCTTGGATGGTTTCTGTGCAACTATCTTTCTCCCATTTCTGTGCTGGCTCTATACTGAATGAACAGTGGATCCTTACCACAGCTAGATGTGCCAATTTCATGTAAGTCTGAGTAAGTGATTTCAGCATTAGGATATTGTTATAAAGTGATAAAAACTTTGAGATTATTAGAAATATCTTTCTTTTAAAAAGGTATGTATTATTCCTTACCTACTGGAATCCAATTTCATACTTTTACTTACTTGCAATAATCACTTCTATTTTATTTTTTAGCTAAAGAGAAAGCATATCCCAATTCCACGGATAAGAAATATTTCTAGACTTTGGTCAGGAAGCCTACCATTTTCTATTTTCTTTCTTTTTAGTTTCTAATGTATCTTCAAATTAATATTTGCCTATTTTTAGGGATAATTTTAGGGTAAGTTCATTCATAAAATATTCAAAAGATATCCTATTTTATGTATATATGTGTATATGTATGTCTATGTATGTGTCTGTGTATGTATATAAAAAGTATGGGGGAAAGTATACTGAGTTTAAATCATAAACATACAATTTTATTTTTTATGATGTCAGGCATCTTCTATATTAAAACTCAGTTTTTTAATATTTAAAATAACATCTGCCTCAAAAGTTTGTCTTGAGCACATTATGTAACTTCTTATTTTTAACATTCTATAAAGAAAATCCATTAATATAGATGAAGAAAACAAGGTTCAAGGAGGACTAACCATGCAAAGACTCACACATTCAAGACTTTTCAACTCATAACTTTCATGATCTGTACTAGAAATGTACATGTTAATACATTTGATAATTATTAATAGTTATGAATTTATGACAAGGTTATCTATGGCATTGTAACACTTACCTTCTCGTTTCTGAAGGTAACCAGGCATGCCATGCCTAATAAGACATGCATAAGCAACAAGTTCACCTGGGCTTCATGTATTTGATTTATATTACCACCAGAGTTCTTTTTCAAATTTAAATGTGGAAGTGTATGGGAAGCCCGCACACTGTACTCCAAGCTTGAATCATTGTACACAGTTATGACTCAATAAAAAATAATTTAAAAAAAAAAATAAAAATAAAAAAATAAAATTCTTGATAAATTTTTCTTCCAGAAAAAACTCAGAAGCCCTGGCGCTGGTCCAAGTGGGGCTTATTGATCTTCAGGATGCTGCCCAAGCTCAGACTGTAGGCATTCACCGTGCAATGCCTTACCTAGGCCCCAAGGGACCTCTTGGACCTGGGTTGATCTTCCTTAAGCAGCCACTACATTTTCAGCCCCTTGTCCTTCCTATATGCCTGGAGCAGAGTGTGGAACAAAAAAGAAATATACAGCTATATGATTGCTGGCTACCTAGTTGGTCCCTAATGAGAGGTAAATAATAAAGAAGGGTCTGGATGCTATAGATTGACATATTTGAAAGGAGTGTAATATCCTTTTGTGAATAACAGAATATTTGTCATTATATTTCACTTTAGGCATATTTCTCCCTTTAAAATATGTTAAAACTAAAATAAATCTCTCTTCTCTGTTTTTCATCAGGAAGTCCTGGAATTCTTCAAAAAAGACACTTAAGTATCCTTCAAGTCAGCACTTGTGCCCAATTTTGGCCCAACCTGAATGAATTCACTTTCTGTGTGGAAGCCAAGAAAGCTATGGGGGAGGCTGGCTGTAAGGTAATAAGATCAGAGGTGATAATTGAACACAAAAAGTTGGATCAGGGGTGATAATTGAACACAAAAAGTTACTTCTAAGCCTCCTTCAAAATAGAATTTTGTATCTTTTTCTTTGTTTCTTTCAGGGTGACTTGGGTGCACCACTGGTGTGCCATCTACAGCAAAAGGACACATGGGTGCAGGTGGGAATCTTGAGTCATTTTGATGAACGTTGCACAAAGCCCTACGTCTTCAGCCAAGTGAGCCCTTTCCTTCTCTGGCTCCAAGGAGTTACAAGGCCCAGTCGTGCACCCTGGTCCCAGCATGGGCCTATGACTACCTCTACTTCCACTTCCCTTTCAGTCTCTACCTCTATGAATACATCAGCTTTTGCAGCCACTCCTGCTTCTGTTCGGCCACACTTCATCTCTCTGCCACAGCCTCAGAGTAAGGCTCAAGACAATGGTAGTAAGGGGGGTACGAAAGGAAAAGAATAGAAGACTAGGAACAGAAAAGGAGGAGGAAGGGAGAAAGAAAGCTCTTTTCTTGAATAATGCATGAGGTTTTATACCCACCACATAACAGGAATCATTTACTTCATGGCTTACAGCGACATTTCATACAGAGGCATTTCATATTTATTTTACTTTCATATTGCCATATGATATAGATAATATGATTATTATAGTTATTTTAATTGCTTACTCTGACACCAGACTTCTTTTGCTTTTAAAGGTTAAACTAAGACTCAACCGTCTTATTTTTATAACACTACAACACAGTACCTTTCATATGTATTAAATAAGTTTAAGTTAAAAGTATTTTTGGTGATAGTTGATAATGATTTTGGTAGGTACTTATGTACCCAATTCTATTATCTTGTGATTATCATTTTCCTATTATCCTTGGCTCTTATAAAACCTATCACAATATCACCAATAACCATTTCATGAGAAGACTAGGGATCTATTTTCATCTTGTTTGTTACATTTTTTCTTAATTAAAGCTCTTTATCAGGTCTCTCATAATGCTATACCTACATTGCATGAGGCTTTTAAAACATCAAATCTTTGCTCACATCCTTCAAAGTTTCACTCAAAGATGACTAACTACATAGAAAATTCTAATCATGGGCAGTGCCTGTGGCTCAGTGAGTAGGACACTGGTCCCATAAACCAAAGGTAGCCGGTTCAAACCCAGCCCTGGCCAAACTGCAATAAAAAATAGCTGGGCATTGTTTCAGGTGCCTGTAGTCCCAGCTACTCAGAAGGCTGAGGCAAGAAAATCATCTAAGCCCAGGTTTTGGAGGTTGCTGTGTGTTGTGACTCCATGGCACTCTACCAAGGGTGATAAAGTGAGACTTTGTCTCTGTAAAAAAAAAAAAAAAAAGAAAGAAAGGAAAAGAAAATTCTAGTCATGCTTCTATCATAGTCTTATATTTTCTTATTCCTTTTATAAAATAGTTATCTTAATTATCTGGTACATAAGTTAAACCAGCACTTCTTTCACTCTATATGTGAGGGATTCTGTTTTAAATGAAATATTTCCAGAGTTTCAAAACTGAATATCCTATTTAAAATATTTGATATCTCATAAGATTTTACATTTCATGAGTTAAAACAACTCCAGTTAAGCCAGAGGTGTATTGCTTCCAAAATTTACCTTTATTTCCAATCATTTTTAGCCAAATTACTTTTTATTACATAAACACATTAATAGTTTCTAACTAGCTAAGATAATAGCTACATAAGAGTTTCAGTAGGGGAAAAAGCTGAAATGGTTCCCAGTGTTTGAACTAAAGAGAAATGAAATCAGGCTGTAAAGAAACTGTGAACTTGAAAAGAAAAAAGAGGAGCATTCTTCTCAAGGAAATAATGTAAACATAAAAGATACAGAAGTTTATGTTTGCAAGTCATCCTTAATAAACTGACCTATTTCACAGAGACAGAGATTTAAAACTTTTTAAAATTATCTAAGTATGACAATTATACTATATTTGCTTATACTTTCTGTTTTGTTTTCACATCAGCTTTGGCAGATCGGATCTCTCTGCGTTATGCCATGCCTTGGCAGGCTATGATCATCAGCTGTGGAAGTCAAATTTGTAGTGGTTCCATAATTAGCAGTTCTTGGGTTCTCACCGCTGCCCACTGTGTCAGAAACATGTAAGTTTTGTGTTCTGGCTTTTCAGATATACTAGAATTCATTGTCCTCAAATTACTTTGGTGAACCTGCTTTGGGTAAATTCTCTTCTATAGTACATGAACCAACTCTCTTGTGAATCTTTGTTTCTGGCTAAAAAAGATAATATCTGTGCTTTGTTGATTAGTACCTTTGTTAGTTAATTACTCTGTAATCCCATTGCCTATGGACACTGACTTTATTCATAGTATTCTGATTTCCTAGCAGATAAATTGGAAACTTTATGTACCATGACTAAGGATATATATTGGAAAGACCTTTTTTAAAATCTTGGGTTTTCTATTGAATCAAATTAATCTCTCCTATTAATACAAATAGGAATCCTGAAGACACAGCTGTGATACTAGGCCTGAGGCACCCTGGGGCACCTCTAAGAGTTGTTAAGGTGTCTGCCATTCTACTGCATGAGAGATTCCGGTTGGTGAGTGGGACAGCAAGAAATGATCTAGCATTGTTGCTTCTTAAAGAGGCCCAAACTCCTATTCAACTCTTAGCACCTTTGGGACATCTGAAGAATTTGAATAGCTCAGAATGCTGGCTTTCTGGGCCACGGATTCTTAAACCAGGTTAGTTATTATTTTTCTAATTAAGGAAGTGGTCTGCCACAATAAGGTTAGTATTTTTAACAGTAAAGGTCATAGAAGAACTTTAACCACATTTGTCTATATTACTAATGATGAGTTTTGTTTATGCAAATCAGAGATTTACTTCAAGATTTTTTTGTTTCATAAAATGGTCTTGATGATGAGTCCAAAGGATGTTAGATCTCTGTGTAAACACAGAGGTTATTTGCTTTGCAAATCTTTGCTAACTTTGGAACAAAGGGAATAAAAAGAGGTTTATCCCCCATTGAAGCTGGACTTCACTCAAAATTTGGAAATTACAAATAAAATTATATATATATAATATACATATATATATATATATATATAATTTTGAATAGTGACACTTAAAATGTGATCATAGAATAAGTTAATTAATTAGATAAATCTGTGAAGCAAAATGCTAATTGTCATGATGAGAACATAAATTGAAGTTATTAGCTTAGTAAGTTAAAAGTACAATTTTAAGGTATGATACAGATTATGGTCTTATCTCAAAACTAGTATTTCATTATAACCTCTTTTCCTGAGGATCTTTATTTTTTATCTGCCTATCTAGGAGAGACAGATGAGAATCCAGAAATGTTACAGATGCACGTGATAGGAGCTTCAAGCTGTGCCCATCTCTACCCTGATATAGGCAGTTCTATTGTTTGCTTCATAACTCGGGCCAAAGGCTCTGATGCAGATATGGTGAGCAGCTCACTTTTGTTTTTTTCCTTTCTAAATATCAGAAACTATAACTTTATTCCTATTAAAAAGGTCTACTACTCATTTCTAAATATAAGAAAGTGAATCACTGCTTTCTTTCATTTAAAAAAAATTACAGAACAAACTTTCTAAAAACGATGTTAAGCTCTTATTTATCTGACATGAATATATTATCTCTTCACAGTGAATGCTAGTTTGGTGCTTTTCCAATTAGTTAGACATTTTATACAGTTCTCTGTCTACTGATTATACTCCATGCTCTTAAGGATTCACCACAAAATTGATCTTTTCTATTTCCCCAATTAAAATTACATCCTTATGGTTTAATGGAAAATTATTTTATTTCTAGTGGTGTAGTGCTATTTGTGAATAGAATATATTTGGTGATAAAATGATTTTCTTATTCACCTCTCTACTTAGAAGTATCACTCTCTTCTGAATACTTTCTTCACTACTCATCTATTAAACTTGAGATTAGATAAAAAGTAATTGAAATCTATATTGTACCTTTGAATTCACAGGAGCCAGTGATTCCAGGAAGTGCCGTTATGTGCAAACTGATATCTGGCAATGGAAGTTGGAGACAGATAGGCTTTACCAGTATCAAAACCCTAGCTACTATAGTGAGCCCACACTTCCCTTGGATCTTAGTAACTTCTGCAAAAGCACAGCATCCTCTAAACCAAGCCCACACTCCTTGGGTAGCACCTCCTAAGTCCTCTAGTCTCCGTAAGCAGCCAGTAGCACTGCCATTTTCTTCGATAATGATGTTTGTATCACAGTCGTTTGTATCCCAGTATATATAATACAACTAATCTGATCACACTGTGAAAAAACCAGTCACAGAGAAAAAAATGCTTTATTCTATATAAGATTTCTCTAGATATTCCTTCAATAAATACTCTTTATCTTCATAATAACTGTTTCCTAGTTACTTTCTTAACTAGTACATGACCTTTTCACATTTTAAAGGACACACTTACACTCTTGACAATATTGGTCTGAGAAAAGATTTTACGTAGAAAACTATTTTTGGTGTTGATATAATTGTGAAGTGGATTTTCTTCATAAAATCTTTCTTCCACACTTTCTTCTAGAATTTTTAAAATTTTCTATCTTAAATTTAAATGTTTTATCCAGTGAGAGTCAATTTTTCTAAGTACTGAGAGGTGAAGGTCCAATTTCAGACTTCTGCATGTGGCTAACCAATATAGAGATATTCTTTTCCTAAGTATATGCTTTTGTTTGCTTTACTGAAGATTAGATAGTAATATCCTTCTTGTTTCAACTCTGGGTTTCTAGTCTATTCCATTGATCTATGTTTTTGTACCAGTCCCACACTAATTTGATCTCTATAGACTTCCAGTATAACCTTAAGTATGGTAATGTGATGTCTTCAGATCTGTTTTTATTTCTTAGAATTGTACCAGCTATTCATTTTTCCTCATTCTGAAAAAAATGCAGTATTATTATTTTTATTTTTTTTTTACAGTATTGTTAGTTCTCTATTTTTCTATTTTCCAAACTACTATTGGTAGTAGAGCATGGGTGCATTGATGGGGATTACATTAAATCTGGATGACACCCAAATTGCAATAACAATTATAAATATTCCAAAAATGACAAGTTGTGGGTAAGACAGTTTTATAATAGAATTCAAGCAAACCTTCCAAGAGGAGTTCATACCTATATTGCAGAACTTACTTCAAGGAAGAAAGCATCTCCAACATGTTCTATGAAGCAAACAACATAGAAATTTTCTGATACCAAAACCAGGAAATCAAGAAAGGAAAATACAGACCAATATTATTTAATAAAAACCAACACAAAAATACTCAATAACATTCTAGCATATAAAGACCCACATGTCATGCTGGAAGCTCAAGCCAAATAGAGATTCAGTACAACTGAGGAGGAGAGGGGCTGAATCAGTGTGTTTCCCTGAAGGGTCATGCCCAGTGTTTCAAGCCACCCTGAAGTCCCTCCCAGCCATTCCCAACTCTTCAGTGGGGCTCCCCACATTCCCCAGTCCAAGCCTCCCAGGATCTCTGTAGACTGACTGCAGAGGGTGTTGGAGAGCACTGGAGTAGTGATTGTAAAGGACAGGGAAATTCAAAGACAATGGGCCTGCCCAGGGGAAGAATGTGGGCATCCACACCCGAGCATTTGCATGTCGTTCAGAAACTCATGGTATCCTCCCAATTCATACATGTTCTTCTGTGTTTTGGCACTTGTGTGTTCATTCTCTTGTGTATAACTTCTCTTGTCTATCTTTCTCTTGTGTATGTTTCTCACTTCCAGGTTATAGAAGGGAGCAAAAGATGTCTGGTATGGAATGCATAGAGGATAGGTCCTATATGTGGAGTGGCAATAAACTCTACCAAGTGTTGCTATGTCCCTGTGTGCATGGGAGTGTTAGGGATGACCCAGTGAAGGAATGAAAGAATTTGGGACTTTTGAATTCACTTCTGGGAATCCCTGTGTACCCACAGAGTGTGGCCCTGGAAGAGGCTCTGGAAATAACAGGAGCATAGTGTGCAGAGAGGCTGACATTCTGCCTAACATCAGCAGGGTGGGTGAGGCAAAGATAAAGCCCGGAACACTGGCTCTCTGCATGTAGTGAGCTGGGAGTCAATGGCCTAGTGACAGGCATCATTCATGGCTGGCAACCCCTCATTGCCCAGGTGAGGATAGAGTGTGGGATCGCTCACAGGGCTGACAGGATGCAAAAAAACAAAATGTGAACCTTAGGACATCGTGGGACCTTGTTCCTTTGGGGAGGTGTCCATCACCCTTCCTCCACATCCCACACACCATGCATTGAGGCCAAGATTCCCTGTAGCTTTTTTCTAGAAGTGCAAGTGTAATGTGCCTGTTTGTAGGATTGAAGTGTGACAGGGCAAGTGAAGAAAAGGGCTTCCTGACTTTCTGTGTCTGGAGATAATGCCAAGGAGACCTGTAGGTAAGAGGCTGTTCCCTCCTTGGGCATGGGTCCCCATGTCTCCTTGTGTATCTGTAGGCTCCAGACACACACATGGCCTCAAGCAGAGGTGGTGAGAGAGGGGCTATGTTAGGAGGCACATGCCAGCAGTGGGCCCTGTGAGAGGGTCCTCCAAGAATGAGGATCCCAGGCTCGGACAGCATGCCATTCTGCCCAGGTGACATGTAGCCAGGCATAGGCCTTCCACCTGGCTTCCTATGCAGGATAAAATTGCCGTATTCTGGTATCTGGAAAGACTGACTCCCAAGTGGACATTCTGGTCAACTCACTCAAGGAAGAGCAGACATCTATATGTAGTGTGGGATTGTAGAAGTAAGGGGGCTAGTGCAGAAAAGGGTGTTCATATTTACTGTGCTGCATACAGTGTAAGGAGAAGAGGACTGCCTGGCCCAGATTCAGAGTCAAATATTGTGACACAGGGGACACAATATTTACCCCTGGTGGGCTGAGGACTCAACTTTGATCAGGTGCCACTTCCTGAAAACACCTTGAGCATGGAACAATGTGAGGCCTTAAGTGAGAGCTGGAGGTGGAAACTTCTAACATTGGTCCTTGGACTTTTCCCAGTCTCTGTGTAAGACAGGCATCTCTGTGGGCACACATCATGTCACCTTCCACATCTGTAATCTGTGTTCACCTCCCCACCACACTTTTTAACCCCTATTCCTATCTTTGGTGACTCCATTGCTATGTGAAGGTTGAGGGTGTCACAGCCACATGCTGGATTCTTCTTGTCACTGCCAGTATGATTAGAAACACCCTTCCCTTTGACAGGCTCAGACCTGAGGTTAGAAGGCATGGCTTGTGAGGTCTGAGCAGGGCTGATGGCTAAGCCGCCAGCAAGATAGTGTGTTCCTACTTTAACCTTTGGCCCTGACCACTCCTCTGCCCCAGGCACATCATCCTAGGGGATAGGTCTTCCAGACTCCTCAGTTTACCTTATAGCAGTGGTTCTTGACCTTCCTAATGCTGTGAACCTTTAATACAGTCAAAAGGGGTTGCAATCCACAATTTGAGAACTGCGGCCTTACAGGGTCCCTAGAAGTTCCTGCAGACTAGTGCCTAGTATTTGTGGACACTGAGGAAAAAAAGTATCACTCCCAGCACTTTTTAATAGAGAAGAGATAGCAATCTTGGGTCTGCCCCAGGAGCCCTTAAGAGTACCCCCTTGCCACTTTTTTTTTTTTTTTTTTTTGAGACAGAGCCTCAAGCTGTCACCCTGGTTAGAGTGCTGTGGCATCACAGCTCATAGCAACCACCAACTCCTGGGCTCAAGCGAGTCTCCTGCCTCCACCTCCCAAGTAGCTGGGACTACAGTGCCCCCCACAACACCTGGCCATTTTATGGTTGCAGCCATCATTGTTTGGTGGGCTTGGGCTGGATTGGAACCCGCCAGTTCAGGTGTATGGGGCTGGTGCCTTAACCTCTTGAGCCACAGGTGCCGAGCCCCCATTTCCACTTTCTGTGGGGATCCTCTGCCTGTGCCTAGGGATTAGTTCTAGTATCTCTGACGGCAGCCACACAACAGAAGGAGGTATAAGCAGAGTCCTCTATCTGATTATCATGTAGCAGTACAGTGGCACACCCCACTGGCCAAAAGGATGGGCTGCCAGGACATGTTTCTCTGAAGCAATGACAAGTCCCATTCAGCAAAGGCTGAATCTACCTGGTCAGACTCTTACTGCTTGGCCCTATGACCCACCCCAGACAAAGGTCACAGGGACTTGATTACAAAGCTACAGTCAGATCTGAGGTGGGGTGCAGTCTGTCTTCTGATTCAAAGGTCTCATTCTCTAGTGTGTCTCTACTTGTCCCTCTCTCCCCTCATGGCCCTGTTTTTAGTTGGTCTCTCTCTGCCAAGCCCTGGGTGTCTTTTACCCACAAGGACCTCTCTGTGTCTCTCTCTACCCGAGAATGATCTCTGTTTCTCTGTCTCAGTACAACACCTCCCTCTGTGTCCTTGTTTCCCTTCACAGGCCTCCCTCTTTGTTTCTTTCTTTACATCATCTTATCTGTCTCACTTTCTCTCTATTGCTCCTTCAGCCCCCACAGTGCTCTGTGTCCTTTTCTCCCACCACAGCCTTATCTCTGTGTGTCTCATTCTTCTGCAAAGGGAAATCTGTGTGTTTGTCTTTCTCTGTTCTCAGCCCCTCTCTATTGTCTCTCTCTTCAGCACACTGCCCTTTTTCTATTGTCTCTATTCCCACACCCCTCTGTGTGTGTGTCTCCTCTTACCACAGAACTAACTCTCTGTATGACAGTCCTCCCTTACTTCACTCTCGCTCTGTCTCCCACTATCTCCTCAAGTTTAAATCCAAGGCTAGGACATTCAGGTCTACGAACCCCTGTTTGTGTCAATGCACTTATCCTGTATCGGCTGCTATGGCTCCTGTCACTGTTTCTGTCAACCTAAATTTATGGTGCCATCCCCCAAGTACAATGAGGACAAATGTTTGATCTCAGAGTGGCAACTATTGCTCAGAGTTGGTAGCTTGGGCAGGGGTAAGCTAATAGAGCTTCTTGGTTTTACTGCCTGGCCTAGAAAACCCTCCTTGTCCCAGACAGAAAAATGGAGTTGCTGTTCCAGGAACTCTAGCAGTAAGCAGATATTCACCATTCAGGGAGCATGGAGATACCTTCTGGGTAACGGATTAGGAATCAGCACTGATGGTCCTAGAGGAGAGATAGAGGCTCTCCATAAAAGAGCTACATCTGTGACATCTCTGTTCTTCATTGTGAATTCTCAGGAGACAGGTGAACATTTACTTGAATATTCTCACCATTTCAATAACCTGTAGTTTTCAGGGACTGCAAGGCCACACGTTCCTCAACACATCCTGTCCCAGCCAGTTGGCATTGTGCTGCTTCAGGATTAAGTGGGAGATGTCCAGAGACCTTGTTCCCAGAGCTGGTGCCCACCAGCTTCATGAAGAAAAGGAGTCAGTTTAGGACAGATGCTGATAGACTCTCAGGCACGAGGATGTTTCCAGGGGATCTTGGAGTGGAGTCCAATGATTGTGAAAGGCTTCACAAAGACAAAGGATCTGGGATCAGATCCTCCAGGTCCCTCTCAGTGTGCTATTTAAGGATGGGAAGGGCCTGGGAGGCAAGAGAGTGTCATGTGTGTGTTATCTTGTGTAACTGTTTACTCTCTCAGAGCTGTTTACTCTGTCCCCAGTAACAGATGGAAAGCAGAAGGGAGGGGACATTTGGTAACTAGGCCAAGGAGAGCTTCTAACTTAAGCTTCCTGCATTCCCTGACAGAGTCTTGCACCACTGCTCTTCCTATCAAGGGAAAGCTCCACTTTCCCACTTGTGCCAGTGGAAAAACAAAGAAATAAAAACTACAACTGCAGTGGGTCTGGCAAGCTACCTTCAGCCACGCAAAGCCTCCAACACAGGGGCACATCAGTGATGGCAGCTGTTAGGCAGAGATCCAGCCATGCACTGTGGCTACCAAAACTTTCCTAGGTGCTACTGTTCTCAGTAGCTTCTATTGCTGGGGGAGGAAAGAGGAGGCCATACAGGTGACAGGAGATGGGAGCATGAAGGACATTCCTGATACATGAGCCTGACAAGCATACATCAGAAGAACCAAAGTATCTTACACCAAATTGAAATCACTCTAAAGTTCCAGTGGGATCATCCTGCCTGTTGAATGTACCTTTTTTCTAAGAGTGTTGGAGGAGGAAGTGTGTATCCCCCATGGGTAATATATGGCTATGTTGACCTTTCCCACAACCTTAAGTGCTGAAATCTGCACCCCACCCCCTTTGCATTTGCCCAGAACTAGTCATCTGAAATGTTAGTCAAAATGATTCAGCACATGGTTGCACGTGGCCCCCCTGCTCAAGGCCTCTCCCGTTTGCAGGACAGAGAGCATGCCCCACTGTATGAAGTAGGCATGCAGAAAACCCCACTGCCATTACCAGGGGCACTCTGGGTAGATGAAACTCTCCCTACCTGTGCTGCAGACCATGACCCCCCAAAGGCTCCTATGTGGACTCCACCATTTCTCCTGGCCACCAGGTCTCAAAGCAAACTAAGCTAAGTGTGTTCATCTAGCCTGTTGGGAGAAGATGTCTCTCCTGCTACCAACTACCTCTCTTTTCCCCCTTTTCCTTCCACTCTCTGCTGCCCTTCTTATTTATCTCCTTGTCTTGTCCTCAGTAATCTTTGCCTCTGCTTCTGACCCACTCACTCAACCCCAGTCTGCCTGCCTGACACATTGCATGGGCACAGACCTTCTCCTATCTCCCTTATGTGCCTCCTCTAGTCTCTACAGAATGGGCTCTCCTGTGTGCGAAGCTTTGGATTCATAGAAATGATTGGGATCGACTGGATCTCCAACATGTCCAAGATAAACCCTGCAAATACCCATAACCTGGTTTCATCCCTATGAGTATAGTTGTAGGGTTGCAGCTATTTTTAACTGCACATACCTAACAGAAGCTGTATATGTATTTCTCTTATTGAAAAGGATCTCCTTTTTTTTTTCAAGATAGACCTAGGGGTTTGTGAATCCATAGCTACAGAAGAATCAGAACCCATGTTTTATTTTTTATTTTTTTGTAGAGACAGAGTCTCACTTTGTTGCCCTCGGTAGAGTGCCATGGAATCACAGCTCAGAGTAACCTCCAGCTCTTGGGCTTGGACGATTCTCTTGCCTCAGCCTCCTAAGTAGCTGGGATTACAGGCGCCCGCTACAATGCCCCGCTATTTTTGTTGTTGTTGTTGCAGTTTGGCCAGGGGCGGGTTTGAACCCACCACCCTCGGTATATGGGGCCTGTGCCTTACCAACTGAGCTACAGTTTTATTGAAAAGTCATCTCCACCTCCCTGGTCCCTTCTGCTGGGACTTGGCTACACAGAGCTGTGCACAGCAGACATCAGGAATTGTGCCGGCTGCCCAGATGTAAGTCTTTTTTGACTGGCTACTTTGACATAATCACTGTCTGCTACTGGCTCTGAGTCAGACCTGGCAGAGCTACTGGTTGTGGAGCCTAGTCGTCTTAGTTTAGCAAAGCCCTCAGGAAACCCTGTGAGCAGAGATGCAATTCTTAGGCTCATATGCTCCTGCTGTAAAAGAGAGTGCTGGCGGCTCTGCTCAATTATGTCTTGAAACGCTTTGGTGTGTTCCCTGCAGCTCTGCGCGACAACATTCTCGGGGCTGGAACCTGAGAGTACAGGAGCAGATACGTACTTTTAACGTTCCCCCAAAGTCAAACAGCAAGTGACAGCACCACCTGCAGGCCAGGAGGACTTACCCAGGTGCTGTAACGGATGACGCTTCCTCCTTCTGTGCCACCATTGGACAAACCCACAGGGTTTGTGCTCCCAGCCGTTCATCTATTGGCTTAGGTGCTCTAAAGGGGAGGTATGGGCAGGGCCTTAGCACTCTCTAGCCAATAGAAAGGCCAGGCATCATAGCTCAGTGTGCGCATGTGTGAAGACTCTCACCCTCCCCCACCTGCCTCGCAACGGCCGAAGTCGGAGCTGGCGCGTGTTCTGGTCAGGTAGAGTGTGGAATTTCAGACGTTGTGTCTGTTGGGAGGAGTGTGAAATCCCAGCTTTTGAAGCCGCCTTCCACTCCCGCCATAGTCTGCGCCACCTGGGAGCCAGGCAAGGCCGTGTGGTGCTGGGCCTCCCCGGAAAACCTTAGAGGACTTAGGTCAGGGAAACGCCCTGGTGGAGGGCGAGGCGCAGGGGTTGGCAGGGGAACGGGCCGAGGGAGCCATGGTTACAGAGGTGCCATCTGGGATTTTCAGGTGGTGTTTTGTGGGCAGGCTGAGGCAGCCAGCGTGTTGATGGAGCAGGCTGTGCAAGAGAGCTTCAGTGAGGCGCAGCCGGAGGGTGCGGAGTTCTTGGTGCCAGAATCAGAGCTGGTGATGGCCGAAGTGATCCCAATGGTTCAGGTGGAGGAGGTCATAGAGTGGGAACAGGTGATGCCCCAGGTGGCCCAGGATAATGAGTGTGAAGGTGAAGATGATGGCCAGGAGGAGGAGGAGGAGGGGAATGGGCAGGCAGTGGAGGGTCACTTGGCCCCCAGAGCGCAGCCTGCTATGGAGGCTCTGGAAGAGATCCAGCAGGAGTTGACCAGAGTGAGTGCCCGAGGCAACATGGACTACGCTCGGCTGAAGCGCAAGTTCGGACAGAGGATGAAGGCACATCTTGAGCGCAGAAGGGCCATCATCGAGAGCATTCCTGGCTTCTGGGCCAAAGCTGTATCCTTACTGCTATTCCTTCTCAAGGGCTGGCACTGGGCAAGGCCGGGGACAGAGGGAAAGGGAAGCACATGGTAGGGGAAAGGACTCTGCCCAAGGCTGGGGACAGAAGGAAAGGGAAACACATAGGAGGGGAAATGAGTCCACCCAAGGCAGGAGAGACAGCAGGAATAGGGTTGGGTGATACTAGGGCCCTCTTCAGCCACTTGCTGAGAGTGTGGACGGATTTTAGCCACCTGCAGGTCGTGAGTGAGCCTGTGGTGGACAACGGGGAACAATGGTTATCTAAAGTAGGAGAAGCAAAAGGAGCCCTTTTGGGGTCGCACACCTTTGAAGGAAAGATTCCTGGGGAAGGCCTTAGGTGAGTGGGAGGACTGCCAAGCCAGTGATGTAAAGGCTGTGCCTGGTTGTAAGAGTTCGCCACCTACACCCAAGGTGGTTCAACACTGGGCCAACATTGTGCAAGGTGCTGTCCCCTGGAAGACACTTGCTTTCTGCAGAGTGTCCTTCGGTCTCACAAGCTTCTGCTGTCCCAGAGGCAGGGATGTACTCTTCCTGGCTGCCCAAGAGTCTCTAGGAGCATCAGGTAGAGGCAGGCAGCCGCGGGAGCTCAGTGGTTAGTTCAAGACAGGATTTATCCACTGTGGAGGAAGCAGGGAGCGTATGGTAGCTAGCAAATGGAGAGGACAGAGACCACCCTGAAATGAGCAGAGCGGGTCCAGCAGCAGTCCCCAGGGGCCACACTGGTTCTGGAATCCTAGGGAAGCCCTCCACAATTCAGTACCTCAGTCACATATTCACACACCCACAAGGGGAGGTTAGTCCTGAGCATGTCTGATAAATGGCAGGATTTGAGCCCTGGAGGCCTGAAGCCTTGGGGTCCCTCCACAACCACACTCCCACACTGTCAATGCTTTCCACACATGCTGCATGGTAAAGTGCCTAGTTTCTCCTTTACTGACTAGGAAAAGTTCCTTAACCTGAGGCAGATAATGAACCACCCACAGATATCGACTATAATCACAGAGCAAGACGAAGATGTGCTTGCCTACATGACAAGTTTAGAGGTAGGCCAGGGAGGCTGAATATGGCTGGGCAGGGTTGGTTGGTGTAGCATTTGAGTGGCAGAGCTGTGAAAGAGAAGTCTCCGGACCACCAGCAATCTGCCCCCTCAGCATACCCAGGACAGATATCTCTTCCTCTCTGTGGCAGCCCCCATTGTTCCCTGGCAGGTGGAGCAAGTCAGCATTCCCAGGCACTGCTGGAGGATGAAGTTTTTCTTCCATCTGAACCCCTACTTCAGGAATGAAGTGATAACCAAGGATTATCTCCT